>OY390720.1:11041203-11292906 GCA_959613375.1 Heteropelma amictum | reverse complement strand
ATGTGTCACAGCGTGCACAAAAAGAATTATGTCGTGCGTCCAAAGCTTCAGGCTCTTTCTCACGAGTTATTTTATTTATGCTGGAACTTTGTAGTACTCTGAAAAAAACGCTGGACAATCGTAATCGATAAAAGGATCATAGGTAACGATGCTCGATTTTCATGTTTCAGCTTCAACGAAGATAATGTTTCCACATGTCTGAAGCTTCCGGCTACTTCTCACACGTATTTTCATATACACTAGAACTCTCTGGTACTTGGAAAAAAATAATAGACAACCATAGCTGCTCGACAGATCGGAACTAACGATCCTCGATTCTTATCTGACGCAGCTTCCAGGGATTAAACTATTTCGCGAGTATCATGCTTCCGGCTCCTTCCCACATGTATTTTCGTGTGATCTGAGACGCTACAGTCCTCGGAAAAAACGTGAGATATCCGTGGACAATTAGAGGAATAGAATCAACAATGCTCGATTCTCATGTGGCATAGCTTTCACGAAAAAAACTATTTCGCAAGTCTCATGCTTCCTGCTTCTTTCCACATGCATTTTTGTGTGTACTGAGGCTCTGCAGTACTCGGTAAGAAACGATAGACAACCGTGGACGATCAAAGGAAGAGAGTCAACAATGCTTGATTCTGATGTGTCACAGCGTGCCCAAAAAGAATTATTTTGTGCGTCCAAAGCTTCAGGCTCTTTCTCACGAGTTATTTTATTTATGCTGGAACTTTGCAGTACTCTGAAAAAAATGCTGGACAATCGTAATCGATAAAAGGATCATAGGTAACAATGCTCGATTTTCATGTGTCATAGCTTCAACGAAGATAATGTTTCCACATGTCTGAAGCTTCCGGCTACTTCTCACACGTATTTTCATATACACTAGAACTCTCTGGTACTTGGAAAAAAATAATAGACAACCATAGCTGCTCGACAGATCGGATCTAACGATCCTCGATTCTTATCTGACGCAGCTTCCAGGGATTAAACTATTTCGCGAGTATCATGCTTCCGGCTCCTTCCCACATGTATTTTCGTGTGATCTGAGACGCTACAGTCCTCGGAAAAAACGTGAGATATCCGTGGACAATTAGAGGAAAAGAATCAACAATGCTCGATTCTCATGTGGCATATCTTTCACGAAAAAAAACTATTTCGCAAGTCTCATGCTTCCTGCTTCTTTCCACATGCATTTTTGTGTGTACTGAGGCTCTGCAGTACTCGGTAAGAAACGATAGACAACCGTGGACGATTGAAGGAAGAGAGTCAACAATGCTAGATTCTGATGTGTCACAGCGTGCACAAAAAGAATTATTTCGTGCGTCCAAAGCTTCAGGCTCTTTCTCACGAGTTATTTTATTTATGCTGGAACTTTGCAGTCCTCTAAAAAAAATGCTGGACAATCGTAATCGATAAAAGGATCATAGGTAACGATGCTCGATTTTCTTGTGTCATAGCTTCAACGTAGATAATGTTTCCACATGTCTGAAGCTTCCGGCTACTTCTCACACGTATTTTCATATACACTAGAACTCTCTGGTACTTGGAAAAAAATAATAGACAACCATAGCTGCTCGACAGATCGGAACTAACGATCCTCGATTCTTATCTGACGCAGCTTCCAGGGATTAAACTATTTCGCGAGTATCATGCTTCCGGCTCCTTCCCACATGTATTTTCGTGTGATCTGAGACGCTACAGTCCTCGGAAAAAACGTGAGATATCCGTGGACAATTAGAGGAATAGAATCAACAATGCTCGATTCTCATGTGGCATAGCTTTCACGAAAAAAACTATTTCGCAAGTCTCATGCTTCCTGCTTCTTTCCACATGCATTTTTGTGTGTACTGAGGCTCTGCAGTACTCGGTAAGAAACGATAGACAACCGTGGACGATCAAAGGAAGAGAGTCAACAATGCTTGATTCTGATGTGTTACAGCGTGCACAAAAAGAATTATTTCGTGCGTCCAAAACTTCAGTCCACGGTTGTCTATCGTTTCTTACCGAGTATTGCAGAGCCTCAGTACACACAAAAATGCATGTGGAAAGAAGCAGGAAGCATGAGACTTGCGAAATAGTTTTTTTCGTGAAAGCTATGCCACATGAGAATCGAGCATTGTTGATTCTTTTCCTCTAATTGTCCACGGATATCTCACGTTTTTTCCGAGGACTGTAGCGTCTCAGATCACACGAAAATACATGTGGGAAGGAGCCGGAAGCATGATACTCGCGAAATAGTTTAATCCCTGGAAGCTGCGTCAGATAAGAATCGAGGATCGTTAGTTCCGATCTGTCGAGCAGCTATAGTTGTCTATTATTTTTTTCCAAGTACCAGAGAGTTCTAGTGTATATGAAAATGCGTGTGAGAAGTAGCCGGAAGCTTCAGACATGTGGAAACATTATCTTCGTTGAAGCTATGACACATGAAAATCGAGCATTGTTACCTATGATCCTTTTATTGATTACGATTGTCCAGCATTTTTTTCAGAGTACTGCAAAGTTCCAGCATAAATAAAATAACTCGTGAGAAAGAGCCTGAAGCTTTGGACGCACGAAATAATTCTTTTTGTGCACGCTGTGACACATCAGAATCAAGCATTGTTGACTCTCTTCCTTTGATCGTCCACGGTTGTCTATCGTTTCTTACCGAGTACTGCAGAGCCTCAGTACACACAAAAATGCATGTGGAAAGAAGCAGGAAGCATGAGACTTGCGAAATAGTTTTTTTCGTGAAAGCTATCCCACATGAGAATCGAGCATTGTTGATTCTTTTCCTCAAATTGTCCACGGATATCTCACGTTTTTTCCGAGGACTGTAGCGTCTCAGATCACACGAAAATACATGTGGGAAGGAGCCGGAAGCATGATACTCGCGAAATAGTTTAATCCCTGGAAGCTGCGTCAGATAAGAATCGAGGATCGTTAGTTCCGATCTGTCGAGCAGCTATGGTTGTCTATTATTTTTTTCCAAGTACCAGAGAGTTCTAGTGTATATGAAAATACGTGTGAGAAGTAGCCGGAAGCTTCAGACATGTGGAAACATTATCTTCGTTGAAGCTGACACATGAAAATCGAGCATCGTTACCTATGATCCTTTTATCGATTACGATTGTCCAGCGTTTTTTTCAGAGTACTACAAAGTTCCAGCATAAATAAAATAACTCGTGAGAAAGAGCCTGAAGCTTTGGACGCACGACATAATTCTTTTTGTGCACGCTGTGACACATCAGAATCAAGCATTGTTGACTCTCTTCCTTTAATCGTCCACGGTTGTCTATCGTTTCTTACCGAGTACTGCAGAGCCTCAATACACACAAAAAAGCATGTGGGATGAAGCCGGATGCATGAGACACGCGAAATAGTTTTTTTCGTGAAAGCTGTGCCACATGAGAATCGAGCGTCGTTACCTTCGATTCTTAAATCATTTACAATTATCAAACATTTTTTGCAGAGTACTGTAGACTTCCAGTATAAATACAATTACTCGTGAGAAAGAGGCGAAGCATTAGACGCACGAATCATCAATGATCTATGCTTGCATAAGAAAAATGTTTTCGACATTAAATAAATGGACTTCGCAGCACAATTCATTGAATAAATGACAAATGCCGACCGGTCGTATGATACATGATTCGATCGAGAGGGACAGCAAACTTCGGTTGGAACAAAAGACTTCCGGGCTCGCGAAACGAAATTCTGCCTGAACTCTGTCGCTCTTTCGAATTTTTCGAATCGGAGCCTTGATTACCCGGTCCTGAGGCGTCTCCGATCATGAATGAAACAGCATCTCTGATTGGTCGAGAATTCTAGAATTCTATTGCTTCCTATTTAAAAGCTATTTAGTATTTTTTAAAACGCCTAAGTCATTTTGTTCAGAATATAGCCTGGAATACGTAGGTGTCGGATGCACTACCTATACCGAATCACCCTGTATATATAATATGTAATATATATATTATATATATATATATATTATATATATATATAATATATAATATATATATTACATATTATATATAATATATATATTATATATAACATATATATTATATATATTATATAATGTTATATATAAATAATAAAATTAGATAAAAATTTGCAGAAAAGAAAATACGAAAGTAGTCAAAGATTCCAGTAATATCTCTGTACCTGCTGTAACGATGTGATTTTTGTTTTCGGAAGCCGCGAATAAATCGGTTATTGTCATAATTAAAATAACGCGTGCACTGTCAAGGTTGAAGGATATGTGCGTATCGGTTTGGGCAAGGAATTTCCGTGCCGCCGACGCTTCGTCACTGGTTTTCCTCGATGCGAACGAACAATGTTAACGGATGAGGAAGGAAAAAGAACTGCAGTCTCTGCGGGTTCGCTTAACGACCCGTGCAAAACACATCACGGACTCTCCGCTAGAAAGTGCAGCAAACACGTTTTGCTCTTGTGGCTCCACCGGTGAGATTTATATACACATACACGTATAGAATAAATACGTGTAAAAGCCGAGTGTGCACCAAAGGCGTCGAAGGTACCAGTCGAAGCCTGCTGCGTTTGCTGCAACACTTCGCACAAAGTGGTCCAACTGGCACGTAGAAAAAGTATCCAGTGCAGTAGATCAACAGCAATTTAAAGAGCGAATTAAAAGACGCCACACGTTGATGCTCCAGTTGAGCTAAACGAGTTTCGTTTCTTTCTCTCAAACTAGTGAAGATTTTTTTGTCACACTTCTTTTCGAGCAGGCGTTCGATCTTCAGTTTGGCTTTGACCCATCATTTCTTGCAGCTCTCATCAAAGGCAATTTGAGTTCTACCCATCCAGCGTATACATCTCCCAAGTTCACGGTAATTTCATTTCGCGTGCTATTTCATTGTCGTCAAAATGATCAAATTGCCAACGCGACGAAGATTTTTTTCACATTTTTATTTGTTTTCAAGTAGAATACCTCGAAGGATTTTATTTACGCTCATCAAGAAAAATTGTGATTTACGACATATTTACGATCGCACGATTACAATGTGCACATCGTCATAAACCGTTGATTATATCACTCGACGTTGTGATTTCGTTTTATGATAGACGATCTTGATGATTTTCATCATGATTCACGTACGTGCGATATTTTCTACGCAACTTTCATGAAATTTATAGACTTATCGTGTATTTGCAAGCCGTATTTCGTAAACATCGTTACTCAACCATCATCTTTTTGAAAAAAAAAGCTCGTCAAGAACATTACAGAAAATCTTTGCAATCTCGACGTGTTATGGAATCTCCCCTTTGTATTTTATTGTAAAAGCCTGTGGCGAATAAACCGGAAAACGTTCATCTCATTTGAAGATGTAGTACAGCATCAGAATGACGACGAGGGCGACAAACGAACGTGAGAAGCTTTTTACGATTTTGAGATTGGGCTCGTTGACGCAATACTTTCTCGCTGATGCTGCGGCACACAGAACGTAAGACTCGATATCGATTTTAGGACAAATGGGATACGTATCTCTGTCATCAAACGTGAGACGTTCTTGCAGCTGGTAAATACGATTCCTCTCGGTAGGCCACGATCTTGAAGCGATTGGCTCAAGCGTACGTAGAGCTTTTCGTACCTTTTCATGCTCTTCCACACATCTATGCAAGACAAAGAAGTGTCCTCGTTGTTTTACTGTCGTTTCATTCTTTTTCTATTAGTAAAGTATCTGTGTTTCCTATATAAACGCTATAAACATACGCTTTGAAAAACATGGCAAATAAGAAACATATATTTGACGAAAGGACCGAAGCTTTAGCTCTAAATATATATTAATCACATGGGATAAGAACGTGTATTGTCGTGGGTCACGTGACATGTCGTTTATTTTCCCTTGAGAAAATTGCTTTCAGGACTCTTAGAATACCAAATGATATTATCCAAGGAAAAAAACAGCGATGCTGGGGAGGGAGCAATAAACGTACAAGGTGAACTTCCTTCGGTAGACGTTTAATCAACAAATTGCATCTTGTCGTGAACGTGTTTTCGAATCAGTCGCGTGTCTCGTAATCGTTTGACTCTTCATCGCCTGCGACCTCCTGTACGCTGTATTTGATTCGGGACTTTTATGACCATGGGATCTTGCATGTGAAAGAATGATTTTGGGAACATTCGACAAAGTTCGACAAACTCGCGATTTTCTGCTGTTTTTTTTTCTTATAATCCCAACATGTATCTTGCGCCGTCATCGGCGCTATACACTGAGAAAATAGATTGTTGGTGAAACAAAACGTTCAGTCAAATGCGGCGAACAGCAGATACCGTTTATTCAACGATTCATTTTGTTGAAACGAGCGTGTGATTTGTGTCGATGTGAGCAATTATACGTTCTTTTGTCCGTATTCAAGTACGCGTTTTGTTGGATGAACAAATGTGTTTTCTCAGTGTATGCATGTTGTACGTTACCTTGGCTTTAGACCCAAAATGGAGAGCAACATATCACAGACAGCCGAAGGCATCCATTCCAGCAGTAAGACAACTATCCAATGCAAAAAATGTATTGATGTCATCCCACGAAGCCCAAAGGTTGGATAGGAAAACTTGCGATTTGCCAGGCCGCCTTTTTCGACGAGTTCACCCCAAGTGCAGTTGAGACTCGGTGCGTTATAAACGATCTGCTCTTGCGGTTCATCTCTGGGAAGACAAATATAACTGTAATAAATGATAACATTATTGCATTGGTTCGCAAATGTTGGCTGAAAGTTTCGAAAGTGCTCGGCGATAAATCTCTATATGTCAGGGCGGGAATATCCCTCGATTCTGGTGCCTCACCGGAAGTCTCGAGACTCAAGTACAACATGTACACGCTGGCTTATGTACCAATATCGCCCCTCGCGTCCCTCCAACACTGAAACGGAAATTACAAACTGTGCGCTGTGTAATATTGCGAAAAATGTTTCCCCAATGGCTCTCTGAGCTTGTAGATGGCGTCCCGTTCGATGCTGACGTATTTTATAAACTAGGAACGGCAATTGAAGGATATTTAGAAAAAGTCCCTCATTTTTAAGAAGCTGTGTCTCCGAGAGAAATCGTGGTGAAGAGATAAATAGAAAAACAAGTTATTGAAGCTTGAAGTTTCTAATATTCAGGTTTTGAGTCGCAATACTTTTATCGATAACATTAAGAAAACCGACAAAAAAGAATTTTCCAAGTTTTTGCTTGTCTTTCAAAGGGCCCGCATACTTTGAAAATATTTTGCAGTAAATTCACCCAAAGGGTCTTCTAGCGATTTCATGTAGAGTTGTGCAAAAATAGCGCTTCCGACTTTAACAATTAATTTCTCGAAAACGGGAGATAATGGTCCTACAGAAAATTTGGAATGGGTTTTGGAAACTTCAAATCATTCTCTGGGAAACATGACTACTGTTTTTCGAATAAAAATGAATTTTCACTGCGTGAAACTTGAATAAAAGAGTGTGTAAAAATTGCTTATTTTAGGATATACAAATTGAAATATAATGGGCAGATTGAGAATGGTTTTGGTTTTTTTCTAGCTTCAAAAGTTGAAAAAAAACATCCTCAAAATTTTGAATCAATTGTTTAGTCACAAAATACCGACATTTTTGTTTTGACTTCGTCTGTGATGAAAATCTAATAGGTAACGTATCGGTGAGAAAAAAAGCTACACGAATTTGAGAAAAGCTTGCACAAGCGTAGCGTCAATCACTGAAAATAAAACTTTTCAATCTAGCGAAAAAAAAGTAGTCTAGTTTGGATTTTTATTGCAGAAGAATCTTTACGCATTCTCTTTGCAACGATGTTAAATGGACACAAAAAATTTCACGCTCACATATGTTTATCCTGACATCTCGCTGCGAGAAAAAAAATGTGATTGGCTATTAAACGGACGTCATTAATTCCTAACGTACGCTTCCAATCATCTCTCGAATTTGTTTTTCTCTCTTTGCAATTTTCTTATTTTCGTCATCATTTTACAATCATTCATGATTCTGCAACTTTGCATACATCGTGGTTGGAGATCGTGTGTATCGACCATTTGGCTACCCAGTAGTTGCAGCTTTTTACGATCGTTTTCGCCGATAAATCCTGACGAGGGACCAGCAAAAGGGAGAATATATACACTTGTTGCGAGATTCTCGATAATTATATTTACAATGCCCGCGAGGACAATCCAGAACGCAGTTTCTCATTTTCAAGTTGAAACTCCCGCAAGGAAAAATGAAATTGCGCAACGGAAAACTATCCACGCCGTGTGAATAAAATTTCGATTGTGAATTCAATAATTAGGACGTAAAGTTATCGATAAGTCGCTTAAAAAACGACAAATTAACCTCATATTTTTTTCTTTTCAGTTTTTTTTCTTCGTTACTGAAATTTGAAGAAAATCCTTTAAACAGAAAAGAAACGTTTCAGCAAATATTAACACGGAAAAAAACTTGAGCAGCTCTCTTGCGCAACTTTGATGTCCGAACGAGTGCGCAAGTCGCTATTACGCGTTTCCCGTAATACCGCGTGCTGCGCACAATGTTAAAATAGCAAATAAAAGAGGATAAAAAATCGTGGACATTGGCTGAATGGTCAATGCATTTTACGAGTCATCCGACTCGCTGCGAATTCGCACATACATATTGTAAACACAAAGAGTCGGCTTACTTTCACTAGTAGATGACTGGGCAGTTTCGTTTCTTTGGGAAAAGTCGCGATATTTTTACCAAATTGACTGAAAAAAATACTTGCATTGCAGTAATGGTGGTTTCGAAAGAAACACCAGATATAAATGAGACCATGATGAGTCGACAGCTGAATGAAATATGTTTACGCAAACATATAATAGAATGGATGATTAACTCACCTGGAACCTTTCTCCCATGCTGCAACGATTAAAGCGTTCACTGCGAGATCGATCGGTAAAACTTGAGCAATTAATGCGGAATTTCCGAGAGCATAACCCGCTCCAACCATAAGCGCCGTTGGCCCTCTCAAAAGTTCCACGTAGCCCGGCATTGGCTCCTTGTAAACAGGGCCCAAAAATGGCAATCGGAATATTACCAACGGTTTACCGGGTGAATTTTCATTTTTAAGTGTTTCCGTGATCGATCCCTTGTGCCTGAACAACGACGACGCAGCTACGATCGCCTTCAAGCGAGGCAATTGCTCGCAAAAATCGAAAACCTCGTCGTGCGGTCCTCCGGCGTGAAACAAAACTTCGACGTTTTTCAATGACGTTCTGTCGGCTTCGCTCAAAGCGAGATTTTCGTAAAGCAAATTTCCCTCCAATGCTTTTAGTCGCGCTGTCGCATTCGCCTCTTTCTGACGTAATCTTTCGTATCTGTATTGTTGTTAATAATTATACTCGTATTACATTCGATATGGTTTTTGTACAATATTAATTCAAACACCTATCTTCTTCAAATTGGAAAAAAAGTTATCTCAACTATCCAAACGCTTGCATTTCAGTAATGATTTAAAATAATACTTGAAATAAATCTAATCAACAGGCATATTTTGCCATGGCGCGTAATGAAAATTCAGCTCGTTTACTTTCGAACGAAAAAACCGATTGCATACCCCACTTTTGATAACGCGCGTGCTTTTCCAGAGCCCGGAATAGATTATTTTTTGACGTTCAATATTTCCCCATCGATTTTTACGCCGGGAGCTCGAGAGCGTGCACCGCCTTATGTCATGTGTGTTATAGTTATTGGGAAAATTCCGAGCGTGTACGCGGAAATTGTTGCAGGTTGTAGGTACAATATATTTACGTCGTATATAAATATATTTGACGCTATAAAAGAATGGAGATGCACACTTGCGACGAGCACGCCTGCAAAACCTCGCGAACGCTTCGTCGATCTTTTTTACAAATTCCATTGAGTGTTATTGTTTGCCAATAAAAGTGACGTAAAAGTGAGTTACCAACCAATCATATGATGGAAATAAAAAATGCGGAAAATTGCCTCAGCGACGAGCTTGTGCTCTTTTACCTCTCCCCGTGTTTCGCAGACTCCTTTAAATTATTCTCTTTCATCCTTCTTGAGATAAGAAAGAACAAAGTGCATAAAATGAACTTTTGGAGGGTGTACGCGTGAAATGACTACCCTTACGAATTACGCGATGGAAAAGTACATATTCAACAAACTTTTTCGGGTATACACATGATGGTCCTCGCGGATTTCATTTTGCCTTCTGCTTCGGCAGGAAAATGCAAAGGTTTTCATACCAAAACGTTTAAGAAAATTGCATGTATTGTTTTCGCCAAAAGACAAACCTAAAAGCATATTTTTAGAATGATACAGTTTTTTCTTTTGAATTTTGATTAAAACCTCAAGAATACGATACTCAATGTGAAAGTGTATTTTATTAAAATTTATATAAATAATATATATTTATAAAACATCGAAACACGTATTTTTCTCGAATGGTGGCATTTGTGATATTAAACGTCGAATTATATGGAATCATTTCGATTTTTCATCGTACCCAGGAGCAGCGAAAATATCCTTGATCCTGTCGTCCTTGTTGAGACCATAACGGGATCGTAGAATCACGTAGATTTTAATATTTGGTAAAGCGCGAAGTAATTTCTCCAACAGTGCACGGCCCAATTCACTGGTCACACCGGTGAGAATAATCTCACGTTTCCCGTACCATTCGCTTACGGACATAGTCACTGACTGTCACTCGAGCCACTTGAAGCGAAAAAGAACAAATCCGCGCGCGAACTCTCGAACAAGGGACTCTCACTTTTTCAACGTGTGATTGCTTCTTATCCCCGCCGTTTAATTTCACAACTTTTTTCTTCCCCCTCGCGTTATTTGCTTCTCGTAAAACTATTTTCTCTCTTTCTTTCTGTCCTCTTCGAATATCGCCTCCCGTTCTTATATACGTATACTTTTGTCTCCCTCTCGGTGTATATACACCGTACGTTTACCTGAAGTATCGCAACCACTTCGCGAAACGACGGAATGTTCGATCGTCGTCTTTCCCACCTTGCAACGAAAACGACATTCGAAATTCCGCGTTGACAAAATATCGCCGAGCAGCGAATGTTTATAAATATGACGTTCACCGTCAGCAATTTCTTTTGACGACTTATCACAGCTACCATAGCTACAGTTAAATTTTGTGATTGATAAAAAATGTGTTTATCTTGATCGTATACCGCATTAAGTGGCGGCTATGCTCAGGAAAATAGAAATTACCGGATCGTCGGTACATGAAAATTCGCGTCGATCTTAAAGATTTCAATCCTTTTTAGGGTCGGAAATAAAGCAAAATATAAAAAAAAAGACAGTGTTAGGAAGATGATGCAATACAATAGCTGTACTTTACTTTCCGTAATTTGATAATTAAATGGAAATACCTGCTTAAATATTAAACGAGTATTTATTGCTTATAAACAAACATAATATTCTTTATGCAATCCGTGGTGCGAAATTTCACTCTCGAAATTTCTGGATGCCGATTGGGAAACGGCCGATTTCCGAT
Organism: Heteropelma amictum; assembly: GCA_959613375.1. Taxonomy (NCBI): domain Eukaryota; kingdom Metazoa; phylum Arthropoda; class Insecta; order Hymenoptera; family Ichneumonidae; genus Heteropelma; species Heteropelma amictum. Next base: position 11,281,439 of record OY390720.1, on the reverse strand, counting down.
TCCTAAAGAATTATAGAACGAAAGATTTATAATAAAATATTGCACACACAATTTGTACTATTATTTCCTTATACACATATCAGAGTGATCCTTTTTGACCGACTATTTTGTATTTTCAAGTCTCGTACGAAAATATGTTAGTTCCTGAGCCCTCCAAAACGGTTCAAGCGATTACAAACTCTTGAGGGACCTCTAAAAAATGTTAAATTCCTTAAACCTACTTACTTTTCGGAAGGATGCTCAAATACAAAAACCTAACGTATTTTCGCACGAGATTTGAACAAAAAATAATCGGTCGAAACTGGACACTCTAATATACATATTATTACCGGGTTTCCTGTATTTAAATAATCATACATGAATGAGTACGCGATACATGGATAGATAATTCTGAAAACAATGTATGTATAACAAGTTTGCGTCTATCCAGAAAGTGAAGGTTTGAACCGCGGATTGCATAAAATATTGTATGGACCGGGTCCGAGAAGTGGCAAATCAGGTAGATATCGGTGATTTCCAGAATTTATGCTGCCTCTGATTATGCTGTATTATAGGGGGACCCGTGTGACGATTATCGTATATATCGATAATTCCCACTCGTTCTCCTGTAATACAGCTTATACTCGAAATAACACATACCAGAATATACGACTTTTCGGACTTGGTACATAAACACCTATTATTCCCGAGCATTCGAATTCTTTGTGATGGGAAAAGCTAAAATAGATCGAAAATAACATCACCTGTTTACAACGCATTTTGGTTTTGCATAAGTAAAATACGCAGCCACAAGTCATTTTGTGTTGATTGCCGTGGGCACGAAATCGCTCTGATGAATAAATGAGAGACGCGAACACGAATCGGTTCTAGTTGGATTTGGTGCGCGATGAATGTGAACGATCACATATGACGTAACATGATCATAAGGCAATCACCCTGAACGAATAAGGTTTTTTTTACTGTATATATTTTTCAAATAGTCTGAAAAATAAAAGACACAATTTTGCAAATAAAAAAAAATCAAACTTGGCGAGCATGGTTAAGAAAAAAAAGTTCCATACACGCCAAGTTTGATTTTATTTTAGTTTTTTGAAATTTTGCACTATTTGAAAAAAAAATACTTTTTAAAGAAAGCTACTATTTCAATTACTTGGTGTACATTTTTTACTTCTCAAGTTTTATATGTCGATCTTCTTTTCGTAAGAAACTACCAAACTTAATCGTATGAGACATGATTTAAACAAAAACAATTTCTTCAAAACTTACGTCGATGGAACTTTTATCACAAAATCTTGTCGGTAGAGTGCTTTTTTCAACTTCCATCCACAGAATTTTTGTCGAAACATGATTGAATAAATATAATGATCCGAGAGACATCGAAATTGTATCGTAAAATTTGTTGTCGAAGAATCGCCCGTACCATTGGTGTAAAATATACATCATACGGACGCAAATAAGTTTTCCCAACTGGCTGAACTTGACTCTGATCGATAATGGCGGGGCGATGTCTTAATTATCTCAGATTATAGTATATTGTGAAACAAGTGCGGTAAGTTGTCGATTGCCCACGAGAGCGAAGTTGGGCGCACGAACGAAGTGAGTGCGCTCAATCGCTCAAGAGATTAAAAGTAAAATCAACATAACTTTTTTTCCAATAACCATAATATGAGCGGAACCAAAAGTAATTAATTAATTCATTAATTAATTATTTTTTTTAATTGTCGCTTAGATGTATTAAAATATTTTAACTCACCGTCAGCTCTTTCTTCAGTTTCGGAAATAAAATGAGGATTAAAACTCATTTTTAAATTTTGTTTATATTTTCATTTAAATCCTATGATATACCAATATTTATATCTGTCACTTCAACGTCACGTTTTTGATACTGATACTTCGATTCTGTTTTTTTTAGCAGTGTTTTGTCATCGGTTTGCGTGCGATAAGTAAAAATTGCGTGCGGTAAGTATACTTGTCGCACGCAAATAAGCGTTTGATTGGATAGTGAGAAAAGAGCTACTTACTAACCGCAAAAGTGTGCTACTTATCCCGCATGTGTGATAAAAAATATGTACGTTGCTTGTATTTATGCTGTACTGTTCATTCTTTGCCTCGGTATTGTCAATTTATTTTTTCTTAACACACTCAGTTACACTTTTTTTTCGAAATAATTATATTCACTTCGCCGACCAAATAACATATTTTCTTTATCTTACGATTGAAATTTTTGTACGACAGATAAGGAAACGTCAGTTGATCATAACAACTGAAGAATCTTAGCACGAATCAATGTTTTAATTGCTCAATAAAATAGTTCATCGAAGCTACGAAAATCACGGGATTACACTAGTCTTTCACGATTTTATCGAATTAAAAACTGGGATACCGCGTTTCATCTCGAAATTTCGATGGTTTTTTCCGAGATTTTGAGATCGTTTCGACATCATCGTCATCGTCTGATGTTTTCGTCCGATTGTCAGTGACGACTATACGGTCTTATTTTTCGTCATACTTAACGACTGTATAGCAAGAGAGATCGCGAAAGCGGCCATTCTTATCTCTCCATTATGCTAAACGTGGCAATTGGTATGTAGAATACCATTGTTTTTCCCGCGAGCGTGGAGAATGGCCATTAAGGGAAAAGCCATTCTGACGGAAAACGAGTGCGAGAGAAATAGTGCAGGAGCACGCTTGTATAATGAAGAGATGAAAAGAGAAAAAGGGAGTGAGAGAGCAAAAAATACAGGGGAAAAGAATGAGCGAAATAAAATGAAGGAGAGAGAGAGACAGGCAAAATATTTTCGTGGCGTGGAATAACACACGAAATCGCGAAAACCAGCAGCGCAGGCTCTCGTCGCGTTGCCCCGAAAGCAGATTAAATTCCCAATTGCCACTGCGGATGCTGTGCGTCAACATTTTTTTCTTTCCCCACTCATACCCCGATCGTCGGTATTTGCCTCTTCCAGAACTTTTAATGCGACATTAACGTTTTTTTTTTCAACTTATTTATTTCACCACTGTCATCGGCCGCTCATATGACCGCGATGCACAAGAGTGATAGATAGCAAAGGTGAAAAATAACGAAAATCCCACGATGAAGAGTATCAGTTTGGTCACATCTTTACGGGTTTTTTACTCATTGTAAAAAAAAACTGACTGAACGCTGAATTCAACGAGCAATGTAATACCAATAACTGAGAACCGAAAAAATGATCCTCTTCGTCAGATAAGACGTCACTCAGCTGTTTTATTTCATTGAGCCCTCTTCCGTACTTGGAAGGAACTAAAATACGCAAGTGCTGCTCTGTCATTGCAGATCGTATTTAAAATTCTGAGGAGAAACTTGGCTAAATTATAACATTCCGTCAAAGCTAGAAAGTTTGTACTAATATTCCGATGAATACAAACATAAAACGGAGGATCGAGTATTTCTGTCGATTGTCATGAGTCGATATCATGGTCGACGATCCGGTGAGAACTTTGACGATTTTTTCGAATACACTCTTGGGTTTTAGTTTTGACTCGTCCTCGTCGTCTTCCGAAGGTCGAAGAGCCTTCTGAATTTTCGGACTGGCAACGCAACCCCTGGTCTTCGGACTCCACACGAAACCGAGACCGCATATGCACTCGTAACTTCCTGGTTCATTGATGCAAATCTCACTAGCTTTTCGGTCGCAATTGTGCTGACCGCGAGTGCACTCGTTCACATCGACGCAGAGGCCAAATCGCGATGACCACTCGAAGCCGCTCTTTCGACACTTGCAGGTTACATTTATGTGATTGCGAATGAGCGAATCGAAATCTTGGTTTTCCTCACGTTTCAACGTACACTTCCGATCAGCTGTAAAATATATTATTTATCGTTTTTTCAAGCTGTCAACTCGAGAAACATATTCATCCGTCAGTGAGAAAAATGACGTCCTGAAAGTTGCGAAACTAGAATATTGTTAACTTTGAAATTCGTCTTTTTCTTTATTGAAGATTATTTATCAAAAACGTGATTGAAAATGGCATGGCTCAAGAACCAATATTATACAGCCGCTCCATGCTTTCGAAACTTTGTCTAATAATTCAAGTCACAAGATGTCACTATACGATAGGATCTGACGAACGTTTGACACTTATGAGAGTGGGTGGAAGAAAGGGGTGACAGAGTTGAGTGACGTTAAGAAACAATGAAATGGAAAGAACTTTCTCACCGAGGGCACAACGAAAACTTTTCTCTCTCCTCGCTTTGTGATAATGTAATTGATATGAATATCAATATCAAAAGTGACGAGGCCATCGAGTGAAGTTTTTAAGTGATCTTTGAAAAACGTGCATCAATGCAAAATAAAATATCGTTTACCATTATCTCCTGATCAGACGTGATGCGAAACGCCAACGTCCTGGAGCTTTAATCAGCAAAAAAAAAGTCAAAGAGCAGAGACGAAAACGAAAAAGTACGTGTTTTCTCTTTTTTATTAGAAGAATAGTATTCTCGTTAGCGAAAAGCCCGCGACGTAATAAAATAAAACAAAATAGTTAGTTCTCCGAATAAATTTTTAAAGAAACTAATTCTCTCTCGAATATCTATGTAACAATTTTACGTACAAATCATTCGTAGCACTACCAATTTGCATGCATATTAGCAAGCAAGCGATAAGGACTTTATCATTAAAGTGATGCCAACCTGAAGAATTTTCCTCGTAGCAAGGATTCGTGGGTGATTGAAAACAATCCTTCATGTACCATATATGTTTCATAGAACAGCAGTGATCAGGACAGAAACTGTACATCGCACAGGCGAATGGTTTATCGTCATTGGCTCTTGGATCTTTGTTATCCACCCCGAAGGTGTCCAGGCAATTTGCGTGGTTCGCACATGATTCGCCGAAAAATTCCAGATCCAGTGTTTCCAGCATCGTATACCAACACATGTAATAACTCATCGTGGTACGCCATTGGAATCTCTCTGCAAGTGTCTTTTATATTGCATCGAGAGAAGTTGCCTCAATAAAAATTAAATCCTCAACGTTGTTGATCTTCCCTCATGACACAATAAATTAATGGTGAATTTCAAGAAATTAGATTACCGATAGGTCCTTGAAAGGGAACGACCGTTCGACTATCCCGTTTTTGTGCCATTTGACAATCTTTTTGAACGGCAAGGATTTGCTTCTCATTTTTTATTCGATCCCATTTATTTTCTCTGATGACTGTCAGGGTATCGTCATTGCGTTTCAAACTCGTCATACGTACGACTCCGTCGGCATAGCGAAGACAATTTTTAAATCCAACGTCGCAATGTTTATGAACCTCCCAGTGCAGCGATCTCAACATTGGTTTTGGAAAATCCTCGTGCAAAAAGTACGAGGCTTCGTCCATGCTTTTGAAGTAACGACGATCGTAATCTTGGAATTTATGGGCACGTAAAAAATAAGCTAAATCTCGAACAGCACGGTTGACATCCCAGTTTCCATCGATCGGTCCTGCTTCATCATCCTCGTGGCCATCGTCTATTTCCGGCGTTTCATCAGTTTCCGGTACTCCCGGCTTGTTAATTGTTATATTCGGCTCCATAATCTCGTCAGTGACAGACACACCGTTCAATTCGATATATTCACTGTCAGTCGTTGCAGTCTTCTCAGTTTCTTCGTCAGTTACATCAGTTACATCAGTTGTTTCGCCAATGACTGTAACGAGTATGTAAAAGTTCATCAAAATGACAGGAAAGAGTGTCATTTTGCCTTCCTGACATCAACATTTCTGAGGTTATCCTACAGCATACCTGCCTGCGTTGGTTGATGCTATTTTTTTTCTTAGAGCAATGAAGTGAAGTAAATGCTGGTTTTTTTCGGTAAAATCGGATACCAATGATGACAATTGATCATCCACAATCAATAATACTAAAGTTAAATGATTTTGAATATATCTCTAGCCTTGTTCTTTATAAAAAAAGTTATCGTGGAAAAAGATAAAGCTGTGAAAATTCCACTCGATTTTCTCTTTGATAGCGAGATCCCCGAAACTATATTCCCTTGTGACCACATGCACATGTATGTAACTTCAGACATTAAATTGTTAATCTGTATTATATAGACATTTATGTACCTATCGTATTTACAAGAAATGACGCTAGGACAATCTCCATGCAATTCGAAGGGCATTAATCGTTCATCCGAGCCGGAAGTTGAACAGCACAGGCGAACGAGAGTGACGTTCAATCAGATGTTTGTGAGAACCGCAGCGACGTCGACCAAAACTAGGTCAATATTTACTCGCCTCGATGTAGAGATGAACTCTCTTCGTCTCTCACTCTCTTTCCCTGTCCTGTCTTTCGTTTCGTGATTTTCGTTTCGTGACCACACGAGAAGGGTAAGGAAGAGGTTTATGTTCTCGCGAAGCCCAAAACGAGATCAAACGAATTCATGGTGCAATCGAAAAATTTGCTAGACGAGAATAACGGGGAAATCTGGTTGGAGAAATCGTCTACCGATGATCTTTTCTTAGACGATCCGAAAAGACGAGGTTCAATATATTGCAAACGCAATCGAAGAAATACGATGGACCGCAAAAAGTTTGTCAAATGAAAATAGTTTTTCCTCAAGGTGGATTTTCTTATTTTACCTTTCGTACCGGAAGCAAACATAGTCGGACGGGATGTTACTCGTGGCGACCTCTCGATTTTCTTCTATCAATATACATAACAATCCTGTTTTTTGGCATTATAATTATTTGAGACTTTCGATGTATCCGAAAGTACCTTCAGGTAAATGACTTTTTAATTTCTTTGAATTACGTGGCGTCGAGACGCTACCGCGTCTATAGATCTCTTTCGGCACCTCAAAGGCTTTACGATAGGTCAGTCACGAAACGATTCGTGTCTGAAAATTCTTGCCAAGTGATAGATTAATAACGTCACTGATTCGTGATGTAAACGCAGCAGGTTCCAGTGTGGCAAAACCCTTGGGACAAAAATGGTATCGAAAAAAATGATGGCTTACAACAATAATTAATCAAGTAATGAAAAATTCAACCGGGAAATTGATTAAGATTTACCAGCGGGTTTTATCTTATTCACCCTCTTCAGCGAATTGGAATATGTTTTTATATCTGAAGAGAGGAAAGTCCCATTTTGTTATAAAATGGAACAACATGAAAGAACAATAGAACACATCATGACACCGGAAAAGGACTATTTTCTCTTTGCTCTATTACCGGAGCCTCGTAACAATATTTTGTCCTCGGTGTTTGGAACGCCATGAGAATTCCTTGCAATTTTATCGGCGAGATATGTGATGCTGCGACGTGACAATAAAATTGTATCGCATTCTCCGGATTCAGTAATAAAAAGGGTGAGGAAATATTCTTTTTCGAAATGCCATCCTCTTGGAGCGAATGGTAAAGAAATAGGGGAATAAGAGGAGGACAAAGTGTCGATTTGTGCGTTTCACAGATAAGAACTTAACACTCCATTGGTGACAGTTGATGGTAATATAATGAAATGAAATACTGCTATCGGCTGTGTGAAATCTTTCTTTCCCAAAGGAAAGAGAATCGATTTTGCTCTTGCTTTTTTCGTAGGCACAGAAAACTTCATACGAGATATATCGCGTCCCTAACGCAAAAAGGGCGTGTCACAGCAGAAGGATAGGGCTACGTGCCGAAAGGTCGTATTAAAATATTTCTTTTACTAAACATTTAAAAAATTCAATCAACGATCAACTGTGGTGCAGTTTTGTTTGACAAATTTTTTATATTTTCGAATTTTACACCTTTTAATATACAATAAATTAATTTCCCGGTTAAAAATAAATTAATAAATTGATTTGTTTGCTTAAGTAAGTTAATAAATTAATTTGTTTTCTTCTCAAAGCCAAAACGGTGCATAATTTTTTACATACCTCTTTGGCATTAGGGACGCGATATGGTACTTATGATACTATGGAAGCATTTTAATGGGTTGCATTCTATTTCGCTGCAGATTGCACGAAGCTTCGATAAATGCATTTTGAAATAATGTGAATAGTTGTTACATACGTTAGTGATTTCCAGAACACATGTCTGCCAACACGCGTGCATATCGGAACACGAAACGTCAAATGCGTGAAAACAAAATCACACGATTTCCGCCATTCTGGTGTACGCTTGGCCAGATTTAATTGCTGTGCGAATCAGCGTCGAATCGTTCGTATGTAAAATCCTTCATTCATAGCGTGGCATTTGAAACTGGAAAATTGGTACAACTGTTTTTTTGTTGTAGACTTGTAACACGAATACTTTTTTTAACTACTGGGCACACGTGTCAGATAATGGTTCAACAAGCTGTAATCCATGTATCGTATTATCTATCGAGTATATGCAAGCCGATAATTACCGTATGCGCATGTATCCCCCACATCGATCAAAAGTAGAAGGTTGTCAATATAAGAGTCGAGTCTCTTTTTCAACACAAGTCTCACAATTTTTCAACAGAAATCTGGCTGAATCATAAAATTTGCTAAAATCTTTTATCTAATTAATACTCGGGGAAACTTTAATCATATTTTCAGAAAAGTATAGGGGTTCCTGTACATGCGAGTCCTTTCGGTAATTTGCACTCGCGTTTAACGAGATAAGGAGAGAAAAGAGAGGGAAAGAGACGCGATGAGACAAAGTTGAGGGAGGAAAATTCTCGCAAGTGGGACAAACTTCGCGATGAGAAGAACGCCGTTATCGCGTACGATTTGATGAAACAGCCAGGCTGACTGCAAAGTCTGAGCTCTTGTCGTCATCGTGCAATTCAGCGAGATCTTGTACTCATCATATTCCTACCGTTATCTCTTCCAATCCAATGGTATTAATTGGAGTTGAAATTTATTGCACCATTCCCTCTTACCGATAGACCATGCTGTATATATATATCGTTCACTCGACGTGCAGTACGGAAACCACATGAGAATTTGATTAGTATTCCAGAGAGAGGGTGTGTACTTTGCAGAAACGTCTTGTTCGACGAATTGTTCATCCTGGTGGATCACGACATCGAAGATGATCCTATTCTCCATTACGCTCCTTCGATTTCTGGTCCAAGTTATTCGTACAATTAAATAAGGGAATCCGTATAGCATATGTTCGCCATTAAAACAGGATTCTATAGCAGAATGTTTGAATATAGTCAATGGCACACGCAGCTAGAACTCCTTTACTTGTATACATGGACGCAAAACCAGATTTCTCATTTTACAAATTTCTCAAAAGTCTGTTACGGGTATAACAATATGAAAAATATGCTGTGGAATTTATGTCGTCTTCAATAAAATATTAATCGATATTTTTATGTGTGAATACCTTGCCACGCGTAATTAGAACGTCATCACCGAAGATGGATAAAAATCGAGGAATCTCAAGCTGATCGAACGTATAGGATCAATAATACGATTTATTGCAGATCCGTTTACATGGGAAATGTATTACATATCTATCGACAGACGCGATAAGTTTATGAAAATACTTGGCAGAGGATGCTTACATCTAAAATCTTCCATTTGGTGTTATTTATTTTTCAAATCATGTCAGTGTCAATTTTCATCAAAATATTGACGTGTATTTAAAAACTACAGTACAGTAATCTCAAAATTTCGTTTGGTATACATGACTCTCTGTCCGAGTAACCATGTTGTCGCAGTTTTATCCAACATGCTGCACGATGAAATCGGAACATGACGAACCACCTGGTTCGTGTCTCCACCAAGAAAAAACCCGTATGAAAATATTTTCCACCTCTATCCAGCCTGAACATATGAAATTTCCTTTCTTTTTTCTTTATCAAGAGATAATTAATCTAGCACTTGAAAAATTGTTCTCGTCTGACCGGATATTATACATATAGTTCTATGTAGTTTTAGTGAAAACAGCTTGAGTGCGGCACGACGGGACACACACAGCCGTCAGAGGCAAAAGAGCCAGAAGAGTGCTAATGGAGTTTTATGAAACGACAAAAATGAGGTCGTGCTTGCGACGTATTCGCGTTAACTCAAAAACACACTCGTTTTGTCTCAACTTTTAATGTCTTATCGTAATAATAATAATACCTACAACTTTAGATTTTCAGTATTCCATTACCACATTGCGGTCACATTTGTGATGGCAATTGTCGTTATTATCATAGTTTGACCGACCGACAAATTGCCCTCGATTATCGCCTTCCATATATCTTGATATTTACCGTTCAATCCGCCAAATCTTCACGTTTTCAAGGTGTTGAAACCCAGATATTACGAAAGCAGACATGTACGTTCCGTTGAAAATCGAAATAACTCTGCATTTCAATAGTTCGTCGAGATTTCAATCCGATTCCTTCAGACACGTTGAAAACTTCTCTTCGTTTCACAATCGGGGGTAGAGAATTTCTACAAGTCGTAGTTTCCGCCTCTCATTCCTTCCTTAAAGCAGAGAGATTGAATGCAATATACTCAAAGTCGTTTTCAACGTTGTCAAAGTATAAGACGAAATTGCAAGACCGAAGGAGTTCTGAAATGAGGACTCAGGTCTTCGACAGCTGTAAAGTACACGTGGTACAAGACATTCCGAATCAACTGGACAGACTTTCCGCATCAAGGACAATCGACTGTTTTTTTTATCTCTGTGTGAGAAATTTATTCCCTTATTTCGCTGGTTATTCTCGCATCGGGTCAATTCGGATTCCGTTTCATTTCATCTGACGCGCAAAGAGAGTCTTTCACGTGAATAGACTGAACGTTTCTTCGAAACCTAAAGGAAGTTTCGCATTATGGTTGCAGAATTAATCAGGAAATTCCATGGTTTTCGAACACTGCAACCGAGTTCTCGTAGTCAACCGAGGACAAATGTAACATCGATGCGTCTCTACCATTTGGTGAGACTTTGGGAATATCTGACATGTTGCGACATTGATGCGAGTGAAAAGGTTATATATGTGTATATAGAAATCCAGTAATTTCTCTCGAAAACTCCCTGGTTCGTGGGTACCTCGTGTTAGTTCGCTCGTTATATCTCCGAGCCACGACGGCCAGCGAATTCCCACGTGATACTCATTGGTCACGTGACTTCGAGGATATAACCTCCAGTTTCCAATTCCATCAGATCGGGTGCTACACGATAGCGGATGATCGTGGGACAAGTCCTTACAGTTCTATTCACGGATAAATCTAAATTGAATCTCCGAGCCACGAAATTGAGTAGGTTTCCAAATACCGAACGTTTTCTAGCAATGTTTATTTTATTTTAGGAAGACTGAATGTCGTAAATAACGAAGCAGGAGAGTCCCCCAAGACGTACCATTTTTCAGAGATCGGAACGTCTCCTAATTTCAGTGAAATATTATCACGAATCTGCGGTAATTCTCTTGTACGCAAAAATGACGGAAAAAAGTGATAATAAAAAGAGCTCCATCGTGTTAAATAAAAATCATAACAGGAACGTATGACACTTCGGGAAGACAAAACTGACTTTGATCTTAAACATTTTGCGATGAACGAATGGAGCGGCCCGCATGTCCCGAGTGATTCGTAAATTGTTGTCCTTTATCGAGAGCTTTGAGAGGTCGTTGTACGTTGAGGAGCGTTTGCTCATTCGTCCGGTAACTGTATAATAAAAGTTCTCCACCAGAGTCAAATCCTGGGTCGAACGTTGCCGGGTATTACGGTTTTTGGGTATATAAGGTTGACGGGGGTTCTCATAGTCCTTGAGAGTGGGGTGGGTCCCGGCCTTGGGTGAGCTTTTCCAGAAGTTGTCCGGGCTTATGTGTTCCGCCAGACGGAAGCTAACGGGTAGAATGGAATTGAACGCGGTGAGAAAGCTCCGGAGACATTTCTACGTTACTGGCTCTTGGAAGGGTGACACACGGTGGATACCTCTGGCGTATTTGGTATAGGAATCGTTGATGGTGTTCGTGCTGGCGTATGACCGGTGGAGGAATGAGAAAGAGCAGAAGACTAACGGACGTTCCGATGTGATGGTGAAGGGAGAGATCGAGAGAGGGAGGAAAAGGGATAAAAGGACAGAGGGAGGATCGTAGCGACGGAGAAACCGGGACGCCGGGCTGCTAGGCAGATGTAAACGGTACGCTTCATTAACGTGAGTTACTGTCGCATCCATTATTCGTGGTAACCGGCCGCCTAACGCGATCTCTCGCCTCCCTAACTCAACGTTGTTCCTCCGGACCGAGTACTTGGAATTACTGCGAGAGGAAGCACGCAGCGGTCTTCTCCCTCTCGTTGCGGACATTGCGACGTTGGACCCCTGGCCATTTTCGTCTCCGATTACTCCCTCGTAAGAGCGTGACATTTTACCTTACGAAAAACCTCAAACCTCGAGAGACTGGAGAATTTCCGAAGGCCACGTCGTGAATGGTACCATCGTTTCAAGGTTAGGTGAAGTTAAAAAAATTGGAATTAAAATGGCGTAGCTACTGTACGAATATAACCAACATCAAATGGTCCTTCGTATGTGAAAAGTACGAAGGATTATATATAAAATTATTTATTCGACAGGCAGAGCCGTCTGTGATGAAATCCGTTCGTTGAGAAATACCGATTAATTCGAGTTGATGGACGGCTTCGTCATGCGAACATTTCAGAGAATGAAAAACACACGATATTCCTACTTTCCAAGCGCCACATCGCTTGGCTGATGTTGAGAGAAGACCATCTCAAGCTGCATCATTGCGGACCGCAGCATCCGTTCAGTTCGATTCGGCTCAAATATTGGCCGTTGCCAGAAAGAAGAGAGTGGCGGAAAATCACTATGTGCTATATGTTTTCGACACAGACCGCGTGTTCCAGATACTTTTATGACAGATTTGCCATCAACTCGGATGGCAGAGTCAATTCGACCATTCGACGTTTGTAGAATCGATTACTCGGCTTCGCTACCGGTTCGAGAAAGCATGTGCAGAGGGAGTATTCCATTTTTAAGAGGAAGAATTCCATCTTCAACAGCATGGATGGCGATTTTCACCTACTTTAAAATTAAAGCAGTTCATGTCGTACTATCGTAAACTAAGCACCGACAGGTTTCTAGCAGCGTCAAGACGTTTTAGCTCTAGAAGCGGGATCTGCAACCTTATGCGCAGGGATAACGGTTTGAACTTTATCGTCGCTGTGTGAGAATTTAGCGACTTACGATACGAAGTTCCAAAAGTCTCAGAAACCAAAATAGTACCGAATTAGCCGCGCGACAAATTAAGTTGGACGCTATTGCACATAGGGAGGTATACATCTCGTCATTAAAATATATAGTTTTTTTTATTTATTTTTCGCTATAAATTGAGGCATTTTCAAATATATAAACGAAAGGGCCACTCTCTCATATACCAGTTAACAAAAATCGCAGGTTTCAACGCGGACTTTCGCCACCAAATTATCGATAACATGCCATATCCTTTATTGAGAAATCTAATATGAAATTGCAAAAAATGACGCATATATCTTTTAGTGAAAGTTTTTAACGGTTTTTAAAGCTTACATCCTTAAGTAATCGTCTGCGACATATAAAATGCCAGTAAAAACATGTATCCTTTAACTTGTGATAAAGTATAAAATAAAATAACGTTTAAAAGAATAGTATCAATGAAAGAAAAAATACTACACACCTGAAGATTGTCACAAGGCTGTTGATTCTTTTTTTTTATTTAGTACATTATCATTTTGTTCAAAAGACGTTCGTTCAAAGCGGATGAGCTGCGTTCGCGCCAAAGTTGAAAGTCAAGTTAATAACCAGTTAAGCTTTTTTAAGGTTAGAACAAGTCAGAATCAAAGATGGCATGTGCGACAATCATCGTGTAGTTCTTATTTATATACTTGTCGCAGCGTATTCGTTACAATGCAGAGTGCGTAACATTCCCTTGCAAAAGGTGAAAAACCGCACATGGGACGATGATTCGTTCGTCTCGTCCAAAGAAAAACTTGTGAAAAAGAATTTCTTTTGAAAAACATGGATGTTCAGGCCTCAACTCTAAAGGGTAATCGCTCAAACGCATATTTTTCCCTTCGTCGTTATCTCAAATATTCGAGGTCATATTTATCCTATTGACGAAAAGCATGCAAATAAAGGACTTTTATATTGGAACACTTTACGCAAGTCATGCACGGGGAGAAGGTAGTCGTAAATCAAACTGCGAGTACGGTCGTAGATATGCTTTCCCATTCCACCCTCACTATGTGTAGTCCTATGCAGTATCGTTCAATGTATATGCTTTATATTTGTATATACATATATCGATGTGTGTGTGTGTGTGTGTGTGTGTGCAGATTCGAATGAAAATATGATTTATATCGTCATTGTGTGCTTGATGTGCTATATACATGTGCATTACGAAACTGTCGAAGAGGGGCAGAGGAGAATACAGAGAGAGAAGTAAAAAAAGCTCGGTGAGTCGATATCGTGAACCAATGACGCTCTAGCTGCTGTTAAAAAAGAAAAAAACCTTAGCAAACATTGCCACTGGAAAAAATATACCCTCAACCGAACGTAGGTGGAAAAAAATGTGATAGATAACAATTGGTGATAACACCCTAGGTGAAAAACGAGTTCATAGCACGCAACGTTAAATTATACTCAAAAATTCAATTAAAAATAGCAAGTGCAATTCTCCCGCTTGACAGACCTTTTTTGGTGCACGCGTTATTATATATCCTGTGGTGGGAACTTCGCCAGAATAACTATTAAGCATTTTTCCATGTCAAACCGAATGAAAAGAAAGAGAAACGATCCTTGAAAGAAGAAAAAAGAACCCACTGCCCGAAGATCGAGAGGGAAATATGCGAGCCTGAATAATTTCGATAAATTTACGTGATTGAAATTGGAAAATGTATTTATGGCCGTATGAGATTCAAATTAGCAATAGTGACATTAAGATGACGTGGAAAATGGATTTGAAGAATCAGCAAAGCGATTCGTACGTACCCAGAAAAGAGCCAATTGAAATTCTTCTGCCGTTAGAAAAAGAACGGGTATAATAGGATATCATGATGGAATAACATTATCGAAGTGTATTATACGATAAAGTGTGCGGTCTACCGCACCCCATCGATGGTAGGACGTATGAACGGTTTTTCAGAGGCAAGACAGAGATGCGATATTCGATGATTTAAACTGTATAAAATTCAGCCCCATCCTCGTATCTCTTATTATCTCGTTTATACAGCACGAAACGTTATGGAATTTCTGCCAAAGATATTAACATTTCTTCAGGCTTATAAAGTCAATAACAGAAAGTACGATATTCGATTTATTCTTTTTCCTTCGCACATAAATAACGGATTAAATGAGCGGCAAAATCAGAAATGTAAATTAATTTATTATCGGGAAAAAAAAATCCTTTAGCACGGAATTACGTTTTTCCTTGCTCAATTACACCGGTAGTTCGTTTTGATGTTCACCAAAATTTTTAGAAAGAAAATTCCGTTTAGAAAAGGATCCAATTCCGAAAATTATGGGCGAGGGTATATATCTCAAAGTGTCTTGAATCATAACGATATCGTTAAAAATGAAGATTTCCTTCTTTGTTGCATGAAAATGTTTGTGAACCCGCGAGAAAGGAAATTTCGCGGATGAAAAATTTCCACGGAAAAGGAAAAAGTACACGGCATTAAGGCGCGATTCACTGCTCTATAACTTTGGACGTGCATTACACAAAGAAATATGTTTGCAAAGTCATCCGGAACTGCCGAATCTCATGCATTATTCAAAGAGGTATAAAATCTCCTGGCCAGCAGCCTTTGTGAGTTCTTGACTGGTTTCTCGTCTGTTCAGCTTGCCTCTCGGGTTCTCAATGTTTCCATGCTGAGAATACGTGAATTTCGTTTTTTGAAATCTGTCCGTGAAGAGATGGAATATGAAAACGTGCGAGCTTTCGCACGCTCTGGCATTGTCCGTTGTCCAATGTCTATGTAACGATCGATTTTTTTTTCGTCTCGCCAAATGTGTTCGCCTCGAGGAATAAATCATTTCGCCGTTATATTCGAAAGTTTCACGTATCGACGAATGCTCAAGATAAACGAATTGTGGAACTTTGAGGCAAAGCGCTTTTTTGCCATTTTCACGTTTGAATTTCGTTCGTTCTTCAATGATCAAAAACAAAACCAATATTGTTGACCTGATTATTATTGACCTGACTATTGAACCTAAGTGTACATGTCCTTCAATGACGTCATAATTCGCTTTCCAATCGATAAACTTAGGGGACAAGACGGTCTCCCCAAAAAATGTATTAAAGAACAGTTCTTATTTTTCATTGATAAGTTCTCATGTAATTGAAATATTTTCAGTGTTTAAGAGTGATGTGAATTACCTGGTGCCCTCCGGCCCCCTCCGAATAACTTTTTCTATGTTAATAAACATCTCAACTGCTTATTCAATTTAAACAACTAATCTTGTTCACTTAAATAGTAAATATTCATGTAATACAGTTATCAAACCAACAAATATGATTTATAAACACAGGGAATGTTTTTCGATTTTTTAGGAGGATGTCGTCGGGTTCCGGTCTCTTCTACTTGGAGCAGCGTTCCAAAATGATATTAAGTCGTCATTTTTCTATGATTTTTCATACAAATTCAATCCTATCGAAACATTTCTAGCGACAAGTGGCTGCTGCCATTATAGTGGTTAATTTACGACATGCATCATCGTATAACCAATTGTTTCGTACATTGGTGGAATGATTTTGAAAAAATAACGAAGTAGCCTTAAATATCCAAGCTAAAAAGATGGTTGCAACACTAAATGGCCAGGAGATTTTACCTCACGTGTTATTCTATCGTATATCTACGCCTTCGCACGATAGAACTTTCAGCATAATTCAAAATTGTATGATTAATCGATCCTCCAACGTCCCTATAATTATACAATATATACATTCTTACAGCTGCAGGGAATATGCGAACAATGTATTCATTAATAATTCATATATATTTACAAGTCCAACAACGAAAATTACAGCACGCTTTTTAAAAAAAAGGTATATTTATAGCGTTATTATAACGAATTCTTGATCATTTACACATCAAGCTAGGATGAGAGAATGTGAAAATTTTAAGAAACTCAAGCCTCCTCGAGTGATATACTGAACGTGCTAATAGAATTCATTATATATTGTGCATCGGAGAGCACTCAAGTTTAAGTGGTTAACCGAATTACGTTCACGCTACTGTTGCCTTCTGAAATATCGTTCGGATATTATTATGCTAATTTCTGAGACGAAGCTGTGAGGTAAAAGACGAAGGAGAGAAGGAATAATAAGGGGTGGCTTACTTGTACACTATAATACGATACGAGGGTTGTTGTGTACTGTGCAATGCGGTAACTTTTACGAGGACTTGTGGTCCCTTAAACATTGTTCCCATGATTATTCTCCAAAGGATCTCTTCCCGTTACCTTGAATACATTTTAAAGGGGCATAAGGAAGAAAGTTTGATCGTGGCGAGATTCAAGATGAATTTACGAGTTGATTTAGATTGCGTCCCGAATGGAATCTGAATCTACGGTTTTCTCGAACGGAAGTAAAGTAACGAGACGACATCGATGCAGAGGCTCTATACATGCAAAAAGCTTTTATACCGCGAGTAAATATCTCCGCTTTCTCTCTCCGTTTTTCTCATTTGAAACTTTGCCACTTTTCCTTTTCGTTTACTCAATTATGCACGTTTCTAATTTAAAGCAGAGAGAGGACGACACTACGCCAGTCACAAGCGAAAGCATTCCGAAAGATTCGATATTCGCTACACCAGCTCATGCTTGGTTAATAATAAATGTGTATGGAAGACTCTTGAAGGTTAACGAACTGACAAATTCATGTAGCTATAATTAACGAGTTTTTTCAATCTTTTTATTATTCATCTCATCCTCAACTGTACGAACGAATTGGTATGATTATAATGTTGATTTTTTTTATTTATGATCAACGGATAAAAAATTCATTCCAATTAGCGCTTTCCATGGTAAAAATTTATAGAATATTCCCTGAGATAATATACAAAACTAATGTAAATAATTAGTGAAAATTCGCTCGCGTTGAATTATCGTGAAAATTTCCACGGGAAAGGATCGTGAACGAACAATCTGTCTTTTCCATACTCGAAAATATATTTCATTGGAAAAATTCCATTCCATTCAAACACGGCACAAATTCTTTTTTTTTAGAAAGGTTCTGCATGATAATTCTTATCCGTGATTTCAGAACTGCAGCAGTAATATCATTTTTCGAGAGTGTTTACACAGAATTTTACAAACACCTTATATTGCATGAACAGAAATCGGCGATAATAAACTTTATTTCAACGCCTCGAATTATTAGCAGTCTCAAATTTCCGTTGATAGTTCATTTAATTAGTAATTAGTAAATTATTGTTTTTTTTTAAATATAATTGATAAAAATATCACGATGATTGCACAGATATTTTTGCATGTGAAACTGGGACTGCAGGAAATGTACAAAATTGTCAAAGCTATCTTAGTATCTATATAAGATAAGTTATATAGATTATCATTTTATATAGAATATATAGAATATAATCTGCATGGGCTGTGTAAAATGTAACTGATCTGGAACGACTGTACGGAATTTTCTTCTAAATGTTAATTCCCTATCATACGAGAAAGCATTACTTTTTAGGTCTTGATGATTATGATCATGCAGAATATTCAGTATTTATCAGTATTTACTTTCTCCCATTTTTTCATGGAACATATTTTTCATATTGATTACATTCAATATTTCAATATTCAATCAAAAAAATTGTATTATTGACATTATCATGATTCTGCCAGATGAAAATTAACAATAATCAGTGTCTCAATATGTTATGTATTTGAACGAAAAAAAAAGTTCTTTCGAAAGGTTTGGATGTCAGAATAAAAATCTATATGTACGCACGAACTAAACGAACCTATCGGACGTGCAAAAAATTTCATGACCTGCACTGTGCACGCCGGTATTGAGACAGAAACGTTTCACTGTGACGTTAAATCGTAGCGAAAAAGAAAAAAATTCTCTTGGTCACCCACACAAGAGACCTCGGAGAAGCCACCTATCCACAACGTGTACTCTTCCCGACTGTCGTGGTCTGTCGCAATATCCTGTAACAAAAGCCAATAAATAGGGGACGTTTTCTCACCGCGGAATTAAAACGCATAAATCACCGTTGTCGATTACTGGTGAGCCTCTGTTTGTGCTCCTGTCACTGCCTCTCGCTATTGCAGGTCCATCGCTTTTTTGAACTATTATATCCGCAAACTTTATGCTTTCTACTCCTTTTAACACGAAGCGGCGAATATTGAACGTGAACGTGAACGTGAACCTAAACAAGTAAATGATTTTTTTACTCAACAAAAACGATTTTATGCAACGTCAAAAACCCGGTCAAATTTCATGGTAACAAAATATGTCATTCGTAGCATAAAATTCAAATTTTGATGCTACGACAAATTTCAATCATTGACGATATTTCATTCTTTTTATAGTGCCCTGATGGATTGCAGTAGAAAAAGAATATAGTACTCAGACGTGCATATTCTCTCTACATTATTTATATGTTTATATACGTATTTCTGCATTTTTCGATTTTGTATTCTATCCAACTTTCTTTTGCTACTAGCAGATTGAAGAGCATATCCATTTCTCTTGCGAATTTTCCTTTCAAATATTACTTTAACTCTCCTTTTCTCTTTCTCTCTCTCTCTCTCTCTCTCTCTCTCTCTTACTTTTTCATTCGTTCTCTGTCATCAGAAATTAATATCGGTCGTTCTTATGGGAAAGCCATCCAGCGAGGTTTAAACTGCGGGGAATCAATCAGGAATTTACGTTCGGACGATCGAGTTTTTCTTTTTCTTCTATATGCCAACTGCCGAGAGGCTGTCACTGTAAGGGTAGCACCCGAAGAAATATGTTCCTCGATTTTCTATCGCGCGCGATTTATTCCCACCAGTTTTATCGCTCGTTATATACATTATCCTTCAGCAGCAAGCGACAAAAAACGTAAATCTCATAACTTTGAGTATTCAATCATGGTAGTTGCGTCTGTATTTCGCAGTCGATACCTACGAGGACGAACTGACCACGCTTACTTTTATTAATAATTTTCCACGCAAAATAAAAAAAACAGTCATCGGAATTCACAATATATAACATCACTTATTTTATGCATATTGTAAGATACAAAACATACAACACAATCAGATGCAGATTTTCACACATTTTTCCAAAAAGCGTTGCTCGAACTTATTGATCAAGACAGTGACTGTCATGAATAATAATCATTATGCAGAGAAAATGTATCATGTTCATAATTTTATTAAGTTAGTAAAAAGTTCATAAGTTCATAAAAAAGTTCATAAGTTCATAAAAAACTGAACAAAAATTTCCGGAAACCGGACATGAAGCATCTTGTTTACCGTTGTTTCCTCTATGCGTGGTTCAATTTTGATGGAGTTGTCGATCGTTCCTCTCATCCGCCGATCGAACGCTGGACCAGAATCTGTGAAAAATCTGAAAGAAAATTTCCGAAAACCGGAAATGAAGCAACTTGCTTAGAGTCACCTCCTCTGCGCGTGGTTAAATTTTGATGGGGTTGTCGATCGTTCCTCTAATCCGCCGATCGAACGCTGGACCACCAGAATCTGTGAAAAATCTGAAACAAAATTTCCGAAAACCGAAAATGAAGCAACTTGCTCAGAGTCGCTTTCTCTGCGCGTGGTTAAATTTTCACGGAGTTGTCGATCGTTCCTCTCGTGCGCCGAACGAACGCTGGACCGGAAGTTGCCTCTGAAAAATCTGAAACAAAATTTCCGAAAACCGGAAATGAAGCAACTTGCTCAGAGTCGCTTCCTCTGGGCGTGGTTAAATTTTCATGGAGTTGTCGATCGTTCCTCGTCCGCCGATCGAACGCTGGACCGGAAGCTGTGCTAAAAAATCTGAAACAAAATTTCCGAAAACCGAAAATGAAGCAACTTGCTCAGCGTCGCTTCCTCTGCGTGTGGTTAAATTTTCATGGAGTTGTCGGTCGTTCCTCGTCCGCCGATCGAACGCTGGACCGGAAGCTGTGCCAAAAAATCTGAAACTAAATTTCCGAAAACCGGAAATGAAGCAACTTGCTCAGAGTCGCTTCCTCTGCGCGTGGTTAAATTTTCATGGAGTTGTCGATCGTTCATCTCGTCCGCCGACCGAACGCTGGACCGGAAGCTGTGCTAAAAAATCTGAAACAAAATTTCCGAAAACCGAAAATGAAGCAACTTGCTCAGCGTCGCTTCCTCTGCGTGTGGTTAAATTTTCATGGAGTTGTCGATCGTTCCTCTCGTCCGCCGATCGAACGCTGGACCGGAAGCTGTGCTTAAAAATCTGAAACAAAATTTCCGAAAACCGGAAATGAAGCAACTTGCTCAGAGTCGCTTCCTCTGCGCGTGGTTAAATTTTCATGGAGTTGTCGATCGTTCTTATCATCCGCCGATCGAACGCTGGACCACAGAATCTGTGCAAAAATCTGAAACAAAACTTCCGAAAACCGGAAATGAAGCAACTTGCTCAGAGTCGCTTCCTCTGCGAGTGGTTAAATTTTCATGGAGTTGCCGATCGTTCTTTTCATCTGCCACTACGTTGGAGGAAAACGCTTCTCGCGAGATCGTCCGATCGAAGAGTCATTTCTTGTAAATTTTATGAAACGTTAATGTGCAAGGGAGAAAGGGAGAAAAATTTTCGCTTGAAAAAATGTGCAAGAAATGCTAGTTTAGTTTATTCACTCTCATTCTCCCGGACTATCTCTCATTTTCTCTCAGTACAATATAAATTCGACTGTGAAATAGCACTCTTACTTACTTGATATGGATGATTTCTTTTTCACAGAATGAATTATCGTAGAACTATAACCTTTGCTAACCGCGATTAATGTCACAAGTCGACAACTGTCAAAACCAGCATAAAAAACCGCGTGAATACAGTCTCGCATGAATTTCGCGGCTACGCTTATCACCGACCAATCACGAAACGAAGAAAACGACAACAAAGCATGCGATATTTCGATAATTTCGATCTATATCTCCTCATCAACTTTTTATTAGAAGGACTCGTTGAATTGCACTTTTCTTCATCACAGTATATGAGCATATATTTCGAAAAACAATCACGATTGTTGTATATGCGTACGCAATCTCGAATGCTTAGTTGCTTTAGAGAACAATACTGTTCCGTCAGGTGATGAATATTCAATACTCTTATTTGTCTTTCATTAATATTATTGAAATTCTTCCGAATCGTTTTATTGAGAAATCGAAGAAAAGGCTATACTCATTTATTCGTATACCATTTGCATTCGATACAAGATTGCAGGGCATATATATCCGAGACTCGTTGTCCTAATACTGTCTAGTAGGCAATATTACGTATATATCTACGGTATTTCATGTGCACAAAATTCCTTCGTTCTTCAGCATATGTATATAACGTTCACAATGCTCTCTGTGCTCCACTCATGAATATTTAATCGTCCAACGACGCTACAGTGTAGACTACCGAGTACTGTCCACCGGTAGCATTGATACCCGAATATCGAGAGCTTTCGCGATTCTAGGGGTGGTAACCGTCCCCCTGAAGTGTTTTCCACGCATACAAGTCAATACATATATATAATATTCTATAAATATGTAGACGTTGCGGTGGCCACTATATATTCTCGTTTATCCAATTTTAACATGTGCGTTTTTGCAAAAAATAAGTGGCAGATGCAGACATTAAATAATCCATTTACTTCGTCGATTTCATATTATTTTTATTTCCAGCGTGCGTAATTTTTTTCCGCATTGATTAATTAAAAACTTGATTAGAAAGAAGATAAGCTCGCATGTTGCGTAAATTTTTGGTCTCATTCGCATCTCGTCATTGCACATTTTTTATTAAGCCATTTTTTCATTCAACCAGTCGATAGGGAATCGATACGTGTCTCTTTTTTTCATTTTCAGAAAAAAAAGTGATGGAAAAAATGCGGTTTCCTCAAATACCCCAATTTCCACTACATTTAAAGTCTACAATTAGTTTGAAATTTTCGTTAATTACGCGGTAGTAAACGTGAATCGTCACAGGGAGGGAGGGTGAGATTGAGTTGAGAGTAGAATACGGAAAATGGGGAAGCGGGAAATGGATGAGAACTGGCACTGCTCGCGCAACCACGACAGGCGGTGCCGTTGGCATGTAATACATCTGGGTATTTAAGCATTCCGAGTAATTAAGCGAGAGGTACGAATTTCAAGCATATATACACAGAGCGGTCATATGCTTTTCCGCCACTTTGGTGAGAC
The DNA here is from genome assembly GCA_959613375.1 of Heteropelma amictum. NCBI lineage: Eukaryota > Metazoa > Arthropoda > Insecta > Hymenoptera > Ichneumonidae > Heteropelma > Heteropelma amictum. The sequence continues at coordinate 11,258,156 of OY390720.1, read as the reverse complement.
TGACGAAAAAAAAACTGGCATTTGGCTGAGGGTTGATACTGGCTCCTGATTGGCACATCAGTCAGAAGACTGTGTCTGCATAAATGAGTCGTCCTCATGTGGTTGCTTATTTTCGTTGGGAAAGACGGGGAATTACGTTGAAAAAGCTGAAAAAAACCGGCGATGAAAAATGGGTAAGCACCAGATGAATTTTACAAACGATCTTGATTCATCGGTGATAGCAACAAAATAACCGACACATCACAATTTTTTATCCCGATCTTTACTGGTGTTTGGACTGTATTTGGCACAATTTGCTGTCGCCAAATTTCAGAGAATTTTTTCTCACATAAATACACATCAATTTGTTGCTTCACGCTGAGATCAATGAATAACATTTAATTACAATTTTACATTTGCAAATATTGTGAAAAAAGCAAGAACGAAGGAATAAAAAAAGACGAAAAATTTATAGGAGACGGATCAGTAGGATGTGAAAAAGTGTGAAAAAGATTCGAAAAAGTCCTTAGTTATTTAAACGGGTTCGAAATAACCAAAGTGACTAGGATATTAATAGAAATTCGGGGAAATAAATTTGTACAAAACTTGTCCAATTCCGAAAAAGATATTCCAGCAACCATCAACTTTGTTACTTTGATGAATAACCGCTCCAAAAATTCTACTCGTGGATTTGTAGGATAGAATGATGCACTCGTACAGAGAGTTTTATTCCGTTATTACGAGAGTGAGCGTGTACTCGTGGAGTGAGCAACTTGTACCTGAATCTGTACTAAATCCCTCTCATTCGTTTTTTTCAACTCAGGAATTTCATTTTCAAAAAGCCATCGAAAATGTTTCAATGGAATTTTCACGTGCACTCGACGTGCCAACCTTTGTTGCACATATATTTAAATGGATGCATGAATATGTACGCAGACTGTTTGTGGGTTATTCAATTTGAAGAAGGATGAGTACGAAGGTTATGAGGTAAAGTAGCTGATAATAGGACGACCTCATGTTGAAATATACATATATATATACATATATATATACATATATATATATATATACATACATGTAAATATAAAAATGTATCAATGTATATACATATATAAATTGTTATATCCACACAGCAGCGGTCGTGTGACTTTATAGTCGGATAACTGTGGTGTAGATATTACTTCTCGAATTCACAATCCTAAAAGAGGGCTTTCACAGTACTCGCAAAAGCACGGACGGTGTTGTGCCTTTACACTTTCCCAGCACCCAGCACGTTACATCATGCTTCCATGTACACTGTCCTTCATTGCAAATATCTATATTATCCCCAGAGGCTGACTGTGGCTTACACTCTCACGAGGTTATTAAATCTCTTATTGCCAACTTCGCTAAACCCCAGAGTCTCTCGTCTCAACGATAACCGCGTTGAATCGCGCTTTTTCTCATTCTATATATCTTTCTCCCTTTACCTCTTATTTTTCATCTCGCTATCTTCTCTCCCGTTCTTCATCCTATTTTCTCTGTACTATGCTCTTCCACACTATTGTGCCACGATATAATTTATATCATTTTACACGAGAGTAAAATTCTGCGCTGATATAACACAGTGCTCCAAAGTGTCTCTACTTTTTACCTACGCATGCATGTATATATAGTATACATGAAAATTGTTGGGTATGTTCCAACGAGGGAGTCATGACACTTGTTAAGCATCTTCACGACGAAGCTATATTTTTTCATTCATATTGTATTTCTCCTCATTAACGATCATCGACGACGAGTTGTCTTTTCAAATTAAAACTTTCAATGCATGCTGATGTATAACGTATAAAGTTCGATTTCTCATGATCTTACCGCAAGCAACTGTGCTTTGATTTTCGCAATAATTCGCCAATGGATTGCCATTTTCTCTGTTTCGTTTTCTAATCAAGAGCAGATCGATTTCGTCGTCGTTATATCATTTTACTGCTGAATCTCGATTAAGCATTTGGTAATGACGATATACTATATCTGTCGATCCAAACGTGTTGGTACCAAACGGTGTACCGGAAGGACGGATCGAGGCTACGAAGTCGCCAAGTGTGGAAGCTTTTTTCCAAACGAATCCACAGACCTATACAGGTGCTAGGTATATCCCACATATACTATATGTATATTTGTACTTATGTTTATGTGAATAGAGAGTGCGGTAGCAAGTATTGTTGCAACTACGGCGCGTATGGCGTATGCAACGGATCCGCAAAATCTCCGCAGCGGGCAATCCCCTTCCTCGTAGTTATGTGGAATATGTGTGTGTGTGTGTGTGTGTGTGTGTGTGTGTGTGTGTGTAGTCCCCAAACCCGTATTGCACCGAAACCACCAGTGCCCTCTACCAAGCTTCCGGTAATTTACATAGAAACCATCTTTCACTCGGTGTCATATATGTACACGGTCTATATATATGCTATATCTATATTATTTGAGTACGGTTTACTCCAGTTAAGAACGATTTCTAGCATGCAAACATTTCGAAATAGGGACTTTGCACATGTTCGAAAATTCAGCAATTCATCGAATTTTATTTATTTAGTTATTTTATTTTTGGATTCATATTTGAAATAGAGTGAGAAGGGTATCGAGAATGAAACGTTTTTCTTGTCACAGTTGGCTAGAGTTCACAGTAAATTTGCACTCCATACCAAAGCAATCGTATAAATAAAAATAAAGTTTCAGTCATGAAAAAAATGTTCAAAAGTCAAGAAAAGAGTTTAAATAAATCTCGAAGCAATTTTCAAAGTGATAAATTTGAGTAATCAATTTCTTTATCTGAACAAATTTTAACCACAGCGTATGATAGTTGTTACTTCTTTGACGAAAAGTATAATTCGACTTCGCGAAAAATATTAAATGTCGATGAGTCTTAAAGCGATACACTGGCGGACGTGCGACGCACAATTCGGTAATACTTAATGCGGATATAACAAAACGTACGTCCACGATTCTTGTATATTATAAAAAATAAAAGTAACATTTTCAAAACAAAAAAAAATCAAATTTTTACTTTATACAGTTTCAAGTGTAGATTTCACTTTTTTTTGTAGGAAACCACCAATCCCTTTTAATAAAAAGTTGATGGGGTCCCGAAGTTGATTCTGTATCGAAAAAATATCGCGCGATTGTTGTCGTTTTATTCGTCCCCAGATTAGCCGGTGAAAAAAAGATCGAATTTCGTGGGGAAATTCCGTTTGCTCTCTGATGCGCGCGTGTGTTTTGTTTTTACTTGAATTTGACTGTTTTTTTGGATTTTCTTACTGACATTTCGAATCCTTGCGAAAAACTCGAAGAGTTTTGTAATCGGCGGAAAATTTGCGATGGAACAGTCTGTTGAACTATTGAAAATTCGAAAAAAAAATGTTTCGTTAATTTTGGCCACTTTTCCAGAATCGTCGAAAAGCCGAAATTTCAAAAGGCTATAACTACGTTAAAAATCACGCTACATAGATTTGTCGTGGGTGTTTTGAAAAGCCCTGAAGTAGACTTAAAAAATGGTGAAAGTTAAATGACGATAGCTCAATTCCTTCACCCTCAAAATCGATGTTGAAAATTGGCAAAAAAAACGCAAAGGGGTATGTATGGGAAAATTGGCGAAAATCGGTGGTCCTACTTTAAAAATCTGCCAAAAATTGAAAAATTAAGATATCTGGACAAACCAAACGGCATTTTGAAGCCTCATCAATTGCCAAGAGAATAAGCACAAGTCGGGGTATCCATCTCGAACGAAAAAAAAATGGCAAACATTTTAGTGAACCAACTCAATCCGGCAAAAAGTAGCGAAAAATGTTGGATTCCAAAATAGTATATTACACTACAAGGGCAGAAAGTTTGACATTCCTGCGCTGCGCATGATGATGCCCGAGGCGAAGCCGAGGGCATCATAACGCGCAGTTCAGGGCTGTCAGACTTCTGCCCGTGTGGTGTATACTATTTTTCTTTATATCCGGTCGAAAGTACGATAGGTGCACGTTTCGATTTCGGACACGACGATCGCGGCACGAGCGAAGCGAGTGCCGTCGGTTTTGATGCCTGCCTCGACAATTGCGGCACGAGCGAAGCGAGTGCTGCTGGTCGGGGAGGCAGGCATCAAATTCATCGAAAAAAAACAAATCTAATTGCATTTGAAAAAAAAAATGAATTAAAACTCATAAAAGGATATTTATTTTCATTTCGCACAAAATCAGTACAGCGCATTTACATTATTTACTATTAAGTGATGAGGAATAAAATTATAATTGTTATGCTAAATCTTATTGCATATTATTTGTTTTATCATGAATAATAAAAATTTGTTTCTTCTGAACTTGATAGTGTAAATTGTACCGATCCACAGACTTCTTTGGAAATTTATCTGCCTGGATGATTACTTCCGCTTCCACATCAAATTTTTTCAACGTCGCTTCTTCATCGAATAATTCGTCACTTGACGTCATTCCACCCATTTTGCTCCGCTTATTCCAGTTACACTCACTTTTCACTCTTTAGTTCACAGCAATTTTTAATATATATTTGAGACAATTAAAACACTGATAAAGTTTAAACGATAAACTTTGTTTATGTATAGAATAACTAAGGTTAATTATAATTGACTGACAGCAGTCGCGATGGTCTTATGGATGCAAAAAATGTTCTCTCCCGCTGTCATATTAGGGCCAAAAGAAAGTACTTTCGACCGAGATATAAAGAAAACGTTTTTGCGCCCACAGTCACAGAGGGTGAGCGTGTTTTTTTTTACCAATGCAGGAATCTTGAACTTTCTGCCTCGAAATCCGGGCCGAAAGTGCGTACTTTCGACCGAGATATGAAGAAAAAGATTTTTAATGGTCTATATCGATGTATTTTTTCCCGCTGATTACGAAACACACCGGTATTTTATCAAAAACCCAATACTTCGGTCCGAAAATGCAATAATACGAATTCAATCAATTAATTACTATTTTCTCATTAAAATATCGAGTTTTCGAAAAAAAAGTCGGTGGATTTCATAATCAGCGGAAAATTTCCGATCGGACAAGCTCGGGAGAGATTGAAAATTTGAAAAAAATCTCGGCTCATTTTCCGCCACTTCTCCAGAAACCTCGAAAAGTCAAAATTTCAAAGGCTCCCAACTACCTTTTGCTTTCTGACGCACGCGTATGTTTTGTTTAAATTATTAAATGCGTACGATAAAATTCCCTAAAAAATCAAAACGCTGCAGCGCAATCGTGCGATCGCGCGTGTGAGCGCGAGCACCGATCCCTAGTTTAATCAGATAAGAAAAAAAAATGTCTTCAAGCATTAAGACTTTAACATCGCAAATAAAGATCAAAATTCTTTGACATTCAGCACTGACGCTTTGATTTCTGCTTTTCTTGTAAAATTTTAAGCAGCCCCACTGCTCTATCAGGAAGAACATAAAGTACATCCTATCGATAAAATAATGTGTAAATGATGAAACTCGAAATTCGGCAATGGAGATAAAAATGCGAATGTAAAAATACCGCCATAAATTTTTTTACAAAAATGTAATTATCATACAGTAATTTCTTCGTTCAAATTTCATCCCTCAACTTCTCGATGTGTCGTGCAATCTCCTGATTCGAAACCTCCTGACTCGACACTCGAATCGCACGTTCGTGGGACATGTAAAAAAACGCTAAAGTGGAATCGACGCAGACCTTGCCTGCAGCTCTTCACCGCGTATTCCGATTATCCGATAAGAAGCTATTGGAACGACTAGCGGAAAATGCGCCTTAAAAGAGCTTGTAACTCTGCCTACCTCAGCATCACATACGTATGAATCCTTCAACTGTACACGTGCAATACACACGAATATTGAGACCTACATGGACACGCGTGTATGTACAAAATAAAAGTACAAAGCATGGCACGCGAGAGACGCTTCTTTCGCGATTTGCGTCAAGTTATATATTCCGGGTGAGTGGAAGATACTCCAGTTTGCTGGAATCCCCGCTTCTCCAACTTTTCTCTTCGAACAACATTTTTGCCACGTCTTTCTCCTTTCCCTGTGACTATTTCTCACCAGCGTACAAGTTTATTCCATGCTTCCCGCCTCTATCTCATTCATACATGCTGGCCTCTCGGAGTCCCGCAACCCCTGGGAATATATGCGACGGAGAGAATATCCACTCTCGAGGTTCATCCTTCGTAATGGTGGCACGGCCACACGAGGTATGTCAGACGTGGAAACTGATTCATACCTAGCCCAAGAGGCAAGATTATTGTTCACGCTGACGTATATTACTCGTGAATGCGACGTGTATGCATATACCTCGGGACTATTATCGAACAAAAGGGCACGATTCACGTTAGCCAGAGTGGGGAAATCGGACGTGTGGCGCCTCTCTGCTCGTCAGGATGTTGCAAAATCACAAGCACCCTCGAGAGTTTTTAGTCCCATCGTTTGCGCACAATTGCATTATATTGTAATTTCAATCGCATGCAACTGCGTTTGTTCAAAGCTTTTCGTCGCGAGCGTCACCCTGGCATGGCGCGCATCGAAAACCCAGAATGAAATGGCCCGTAGGATAATAGCCAACGCGTCTGTTGCAGAATTTCTGCCTTCTGGCTGAGTTATACATGTACTCGTAAACTCTATAGTATATTACCATCATGAACAAAATGTGATGTCGGGTGTATGCGTAGTTTAATAATAAAGGACCAGGCAACGTACTTTGGGATCAACCATCACCTGCACATCCAACGATTTCATGCTGGATTCATTAATTACTCTCTTGAAGCCTCGTTGAAGGGTCTGCAGTTTCACTCGAAGTTTGGTATTTTGTTGGAACTTTTGATAACGGATTAATATTTGTATAATATCGAAATTACGTAACGTTAGTCTCTCTGTCTCCCTCTCTCATCATCCTCGCTTTCGGGCTGACTCTTGTGAAGGTATAAAACAACGCACTGCGTTTCTATCCGGATTGCGGATGTATAACATAGCACTGTCTTTTTCCGTAACGGAGAGTATTTCCGATACCCGGACCAATTTTAGGTAATTTACAGTAACAAAGGTAATTGAAAGGTAGATAAAGAGAGCGAATATCACTTTGTTTCATGGAAAATTCCACATTTTTGTATTCTTCGAAAACACGAATTTATCTGTTCTCGTAAAGCGCAGGTGTAAAAGGTGAAAAATGGTATTGTCCGTACGAAAATAAATACGAAAATAAAATAAACACGAGCATTCGAGAGCTTTTTTAAAATTGTATGTCAGTCAGAGTTTCATATACAATTCATATGTAGGTTACATTTAATGTTTTTTCGATGCGTTGACGGTTCCATTAATAATAAAACGTCGAGTGACTCCACTGGTTATAATTTGTCATAGAGCATTATTACGTCTGTGACGAATAATGACGTTTCTTTTCTTCAAGCAAAGTTGCCCTTTTTGCAAGTCTCGCAGGCGGTTGTTTTTACGTACATAAAAGCTTAACTTGAGAAACCACCTTGCAGTAATACGACGCATTTGAAATATTCTACTGGTGCGTAATTTATCAGGTCCACTCCATTCATATGTTGACTGCGAAAACTCGGCCTCACTACCGATTGAATGAGAAAAGTTCGATGTACGAAAAATTACTCAAAATAAAACGCATGTACAGCTCAATGTTTATGACTTGGAATTTTGTAGATCGCAAGGAGCTTTCTAATGTACTGGGTATTCATAATTCAACAATTAATCGTAGTGTCTCAGATATCTTTGAACAGGAATGGTTAACGTAAAGTGACATCCAGGACGATATTTCGAGTTTAAAAATGTTGGCATACTTTTTACACACAACAAAAACTGTGCAAGCTGACGATAAAGTTGAAGAGGCCAGAAGCTCTTTGCGTCTTGTAAAGTGTCGTGCGCGCACGTCTGATTGTCCCAAAATTCATTGATTAATCACCTCATCGGAGATTCCATTAGATCGAAAAAAGCGTATCCTTGTCGACTCAAAATTTTCTTCTGAATTGGCCATGTTCTTGGCATCGAACACTGAGACGCCTCGAGTGTGTATGCAATGCATTTTATTTTTTGAAGCGGAGGAAAATCGTTTAGTGATAACGAGTACTCAAAAAGAAAAATTAGTGCAGTTTTAAGCTGCAGCCCCGATTCTGCATATTTACCATTGTTTCGAATTGCTACAGAACCGTCCGCAGCATGAATCAATTTTTTTGGAAAAAGTAAATTTCAACTTCATTCTTACATGATGTGGAAACCTGTCGATTGTTGCCAAAGAGATTGCGTAAGGGGTTGGGCATTGAGTTTTCACTTAAAGAATCGTTTCTTTCGTTACATTCAATACAGAGAGTGACAATCTCCTCGAAACTTGGATTGCCTTCTGGCTCTTTCATATCGTGATGTTTTCCACATGTGAGGGCATTATTTTAGGTGTATGTACGCACACACGCACACACACATCAACAGAAATTCACCTGTATATTTGTGCAGGGTGGTACGACCCTAGTTGCAAGCACAACGCGGACAGCAACACCCGCCTCAAGCGTATACATGCACATACGTATAAGCAAATAAATTGTATATGGGACATTCCACACCGACTCGGCGAGAGTCCGACCATCGCTTCTTTTTTTACATCATTTTACGGGCATCTCTCAACCCCCTAAATAACCTGAATTGATAATGTCGATAGGGTCGATACTTTTGAATTTCAAAAATGTACAACTGCTTACACCAAACTGAAAACCTCGATAACGGTTGACTAGACGACAAAACGAATAATTACGAATTTTCAAGGGTGGGATTCTGTAATTTCGTGCCACCTGAACGTAAATGCGAAAAAACAAATGGCCGTTAGTTGATTCTATCACAGCAACGAAAATTCAAAAAAATTTCGAATCGTAGATTGAATCGTAGAGAGACAGTTGCCACATTGACGTGAAATGCCCCATATATATGAATATGGTTGCATAAAGATAGGGGGACCCGCATAGAAAGCTTCGGCGAGCGACGAGGTTTCGTTGGCAAAACATGGTCAAGCGGTCATTGGAATTCTGTGCTGACCCAACACGCTGAGCAACTTGCTTGCGAAGGAGCGAGAGCGGAAGAGAGCAGCGCAAGCTTCGTTTCGCTTCAACTGGCTTATTCGTATACGTCCCTCTCTCGCAGTTTTTCTTGCTCTCTTTCCTAAAACGATACTACGATGTCAGTAGCAAGTCCCAGCTATTGCCTCAACCTCCTGCTCTACCAACAGAATAGTAAATTATCTTCTTTTTTATCAAAAACAGAATCCCTGCGCGAAGGAAAATCTACGAAGCTGGACCAATGAAGCGGATACGATACAGTGAAAAAAATGTATAAATTTTCGTATTATATTGTGTGTACCAACCGTCGGAGAATGGGCGTGGATATTGTTTATTACGATTCGGCGGAAGCGTAATGATTAATATATAATCTATATATTTAAAAAAAATGTGATCAACAATATCGAAAAATGAGTACTAAATTGAAAAATGTTTCGGACAAAGGTTGTTTGTATGAATTGGACCCCTGAGGTCCAACTTCTGTTTTTCAAATGGAACTCCCTATTTTTCATTGCATTTTCGTTTTCCTCTTTGAAAATTGAGTAAATCTTCCTCTAATTTTTTCAGTTTAGCCTTCGGACAGGCGCAAAAAATTATTCAAAGTTTTTCCATGGTAAAAGCGACAAATGCATCAATTTTTGCGACGAAATTAAAAAAGATAAATTGATTAACATTGGACCCCATTATTTGCTGATATTTTTTTAAATGAGACACCCTTCATATGTATATATAAACATAATATATAATTTATTATACATATATAATAATATATGAATCGAAAATATAATAATCCATCAGAATTTTACTGAAATATCTCTCTGACAATAATTTATAAAAAAATATCGCTATTGCATTTTATTATTATTTGTCACAACATCGATTTACTACGATTATCGATTTATTGCTTGTACGTATAGTCGCACAATTTCCTCTACAATATCTCTCTCTATATTCAAAATAAAAAAATTCAAAAAATATTCACACGCAGCACCGATCTGTATTTACTTCCAACCTCCATCAGTGGTCCGTTCTGTGGTCTGGACTGTTAGCACAAGAATATAATTTGGTCAAAGAGAAGTAAACACTAAAGCGTGGATGGATCCACTATATCCATACTCTAAATTTTTTATCGAGAAATTTTCGATGCTCCGATTTCTACTAGTAGTAATAAGCGTAGTGGCTTCAAAAAATGGCGGTCGGCTTTTTCAAAACTGAGCTCTACGGTCTCGAAAATTGAGATAATTAAAAATAGTTAATAACAATTTTCCTTACCGGATACTTCGCGAGCTGACAAAAAAATTGGCGTGGGCAATATTTGCTGACATAATTCAATGAAGTGTCCTTAAAATTTCATCAGACGTTTTAACGTACGCCGAAAAATCGTTTTTTTTTCATTTGCAAGGTTACAACAAGTGATCGTGTCACATTACCGATAGAACCATGTGAAAATACAGACTGCGAGATCTAACGAAAATTGAATTTATTCAAAACTGTTACAGCGTGACGTTAAAATTCTTCTTTTATCCATTTCCATACACATACCCTAGAGGCGAGAGTATACATCCTTTACCAATGGATTAGAGGAACAATTCACGTTGTACCGCTTTACCTGCTCCATCTCGCGGGGAAATAGAAAAGCGCGATTGAAAGCTGCCGAGTATGCCCGTGGGGGAAAAAGCTTTGGGGAACTAAATTACCGATATTATCGGTCTCTCCAGGATACGTAGTGAAAGTGAAACTTTCATTGTGCTATAGTACGAAATATATCGCGTGACGTCGTAGGTAACGATATAACGGATATATATGTATGTGTGTGTGTGGGAGAGAATGAGAAAGCTCGAGACAGCATCAGGGGGTTGGAAAAGCGAATGGGAAAGGGCGCGGCAGTTCGTATTCATGGTAATTTACGTTGCTAGGGCAAGCGGGCACGAAATTTCAAGCGTATATAAGTTTATAATTAATTCATTGGATTAAACTTTAAACCTTAGTGTCTGGTATATTACGTACTCCATAATAAGGAGCGGAGAAGATTTCGAGACGGAGGGAGGCGAGGCACGAAAATTATAAGAATAAGAAATATGAATCGAGGAGAGAGAGAGAGAGAGAGAGAAAAAACAAAAGCTCGTTAGCGCGACTTTAAATGTGAATGGGTATTCGATTTCCACGTCGAATAGTCCTGTTTTTCCACATGGAAAAACAAAAATATCGTGTGGGATAAAATAACTCGCTCCAGCTGAACAACTCGGTATACAATTCAGCGAAATATATCAAGTTCATCAATGACGTTTTTACGTCGATGATAATTAATGTACTCGGACACCGGTAAACTCCATCTGATTTTTGTACCCCTGCTGAATGTATTTATCTTTGCCACCTTTGGTACCAATGAATCCGTAATAAATGAAACACGCGCGCCTCATAATTTGGGAATATCATTCGTTCAATTATCGGGAAAATGTTTATTCGCCCTATAACACGTTTGCGCTGAAACTCTTGCTTTTAGAACGAAATTTATCAAACAGAGTGATACGAATGATGTTTACACAATAATTAGTAAAGCACGTGTGTGTTTTTTAGCGTGTATACGAGGCGATGTATGCGATGCAATATGTAGTCATAGAAACTGGGCGTGTGGACTCGCGACACGAGCCGAACAAATTACGGAAGTTAGTTGTTAGATGGTGTGGTGAACATGACTGCTGCGGGAGAGCGGGTCTTCGCGTTCATCCCTTTCCTCCTACCCTCTGTGAAATTTTCCTATGACGACAGACATCTCCATCTTATGTGCATGTATGTGTGTGTGTTTGGGTGTGTGTATTTCGTTCTTGTTACCATTGCCTCCACCCTTCTCAACTTTTGGGTGCCCTACACGCTTGCCTGCCCTTCCAGCGGAAATCCTCATACGGGAAAAACCCACCCACGCGTATAACCGTTTGGTGCTTTCTCTTGTATATATAAACCAGCGCATACGAATATACTTGCGTATGTCTAATATGAATAACATACATATATGCATGTAAATGTATATGTATTCATATTACTGCCCTCTCGCCCGTCAATGATGGAATAATTTTGTTTTTTGAAAAACATGCAACCTCGGCCTCAAAATAAAGCTGGAACGCAGTCGGAATAAACAATATTTTCGGAGCAATTTTCTTCTTTTATCGCTACAGTTCGCATTTTGAAATTCATTTTCTTCTTAATGTGTTTCTCTTCATCTGATAATTATCGTATTAATTGATGTAAGCATGCGAGTGGGTCGCGCCATGGTATTTAATACAAACGTTAATCGCGAGAAGCATCACAAAATTGATTATTATTTATTTAAAACGCGATAATTCATCTCGGAAAGAGAAAAAATGTTTCCAAAGTGACTTTTTGAAAATCATCGAACGTACAGCGTATCTAGTCTGGAGAGGACTCGAGAACTGCAAACTATGCTCTCTGTATATCGTCGTGTGAGAGCGAATTGGTTTTTCCAAGTCAGGAATACGCGCGATCCAAGTGAAACTCTTTTCCTGATACGCACGCACTGGACGGGTTACAGAGAGGGAAAAAAGTTTCGTTCTTCGGAGAGGATATATGTTACACAAGGATACAGTTCAGGGTGAGTGAGCATGGGTTTGCCTGTGAGCAGCGACAAAAAAAATAATAGACCAAGGTTGGATCGTAGAGGAGAAGGGTATCAGGTTCGTAAAGTTTCCTACTATAAAATTCTACTTGTTTGCCCGTGCAAGCGGCATAAATAAATCATGCGCTCATGTAAATCGCTACAGTCGAACGATGTATGTATAGACATATGTATATTAATGCGATAAGAATATTCAAGCTCACCACAACATCGATTTCCTCCTGTGACTCCTATACCGCTTCGACGTCCCGTTATCCTCTTACCCATCTTTCCCTATGGGACGAGTGCAGCATCCGCAAGAGGACCAAAGTCCTCGTCAATCCCAAAAAATCTTGCAATCCATCCCATCCTCAAGAAAAAAAAAACAATTATTACAATTCCTATGAATTATCCGGAACGTTCATTTCCGGAGTACTGTCCTGTCGCCATTGCTTGAATTTCGCAAGAATCAACACTGAATATTCATAGATATGAAGAAGTATACACTTCCAACCTCGAACTTTTGTAATCCTTCCTGAATATTCATATCAGGGCCATCGGACGTTCTCGAGATTTGTATCGTGCATACTATTATTTGTAAGTGGCAATGTTTCCGGTAAACTGGACAACAGGACTGTGTATAAAAGGGTATCGTATCAGGAATAAATGACAAAAAGCAAAAACAAGGAAAAAATCCTTTTCGACGTCGCAGTGTCAGACACTCTTTTTTGCCATCAGCCAGAATACTGACCAAGCGTGTATATAGGAAACATACAAAATAATGCAAGAGAGCTTGTAGAAGAAAAAGTTTTATACAAAGTTTGGAGCGTACTATAAAATTTGAGTGGACCATAGAGGCAAAACGGTTTTACCCCTTCGACGGTTTTAAAAATATCGCTCAACCATATCACTGCTGTTCAGATGTTTGAGCGAGCGAGAAAAAACATTCGATCCAAGCAACCCTCCTTTACTTTGTTTTTTTTTTCATGTTGCGACCGTATATGAGCACGATTTGCCGAATGTGCGAAGAAATTATGTAAAATAAAATAACGAAAATGTCACTGACTTCGAATTCAACATTCCATTTCATGAAGTTTTTACGATTTCATTCCCGTATAGCTCGGATACAAAATATTTCTCGTCTATTTATGGTAAAAATTGTTTTACGACGTTCAAGCTTCGTCACTCGTAAATTTCCCCATTTTGTCATATGTCCGCGTATGAAAATAAATCTTTACTAGCTTATGCCTCGTAACATTTTTACAGGTTATCGACACGAAGCTTTTTTCGTTTTCCGAGCTACAAAATGGAATATTAAATCACAGACAGAAGCAGAAACATGTAATTGCACATGAGGTAACGAAATGGATTAAACGTAACATCGACTAATAATTGATTAGGTAATTATAAGAAAAAACAATTTTATATCGGTCGCATAAAGTGGTCATTAATGATATGAATAATCTCATGAATCTTTATTTCACTGCTTATCGTTATAATATCCAAAATTAATTATTTACAAGATGATCGAATAATTTGGGAAGAACATTGAGAATCGATAAAGGATTTACCTCTCTCTTTCCCTCTAAACGTGTCAATACTGAGCGGTCAAACTCTCTCGCTCTCTCCCTCTGTACCACTTAAAGCCACCGTGTCAAGTACTTTAATCCCCTTGCTTTAAGCGTTTTTTTTGCTTAAACTTAATTAAAAATTATACGTAAACGCATTATGTCCACATTGGTGATTTTAAGCAAAATTAAATCGAACAAGCCTTCCAGTAAAGTTGCGCAATCGTCGCATCGACCAGGCCTGATATATTGGATCAGTCTCATAGCCTAACCGTCAATGGCAACTCTAATAACTGGAGACATGAAACGTTCTCTGAATTCTTTCAAATTAACACTCTACGGCAGCCTTATAACAAGAAACAGATGGATAGATAAAAGAGTACCAATAATTGCCATAACTAATAATTAATCGCAAGCGAAAATATGAATGGTCTATTTGCCAATACGTCACGTTAACAGAAATGAAAATAAAATAATTATTAACGTTATATCCCTCTCCACGTTTGTGAATGAAACGAGTGTACGCGTCAAAACGTAAAAAAATTAACGTGAAAATTATTATATACATTAATATCACATTATCTCGGAATCTTGATCCATATTGCAAATTTATTCTAAAAAATGTTCACATTATTTTTCACTTCCTGCTATCACGACAAACCTTTTCGTTAAGCTATCGGGGAAATCACATATACAGCCGAAGCAAGTCGACCCGTGAAATTGTTTGCGTTTCGAATTTCAATTACGCGCAATCAGAACTGGCAGTTGATTATCTGTTAGACATCAATACGAATCACATAATCTCTCCGTGCCCTTTACTTCCCTCTTCGCAGCTTCCTATATGCTCGTTTCGTTCCAGCTTGGAGATTAATTCAATTCCCATCCGGATTGAAGGTGAGAAGGATGGATTTGTGCTTAAGCAATCACCACACGTGGTCCTTGCCAGTGGGAGATTATCTCTCGTGAAATTGAGTGATGGACCACACTCTCCCTTCCTCTGTCCGTCTTTACTTTTCTCTTTCTCCCTCGCTCCCATCTCTCCCTCTCTCTTCTCTCCTTTGATCCGTCGGAAAATAATCCTCCTCATTTATTTCTAAACCACTTTCTTTTGGTTGTTACTACTAAAGAAATTTAAACGTGCTGACAAAATATTGACCGCTTCCAACATTTCGTCTTTTTCTCCGTCAATAAGGGACGATATTTTCACAGAAATATAGAGACATTTTTTTCCGCGAGCTTCTGTTTTAAAGCTCATAATACTCGGTGGACAATATATTTAAGGTGGCAGCGTGATAGAGAAACATGAAAAAGAATGAACCCCCCCCCCCCTCATCCTCCTCCTCCTTTCAAACCACTCTCGAAGACGAACGATGAGATGGTAGCTAAGGGTGAAAGTTCTTCTCTTGCGACCCCTTGAATGTCGCAAGCTTGAAAGTTTCGAATATAAAACTGAGCGAAAAACAGCCAATTTTTTGCGGCAAACAAATACATGTAGGGATACGATATACAACCATTCTGTAGCACGGAGATGGGAAAAACGCTAGAGCACCATTTCATGTAGCCCCACAAATATTGGGATGTAGGGAAAAACCAGAAAGGTGAAAATCATGATACATTTCCATGAGGGTGCGTATATCCACGTGAAAAAAATTCTCCTAAATTGAAAAGTCACAGAAAATTATTTACCATTATTATTTTCCATAAAGTTTACGAGCTTTGCCGTTTGTAAAATTTCACATATTTTCACATATTTAAAAGTTTTCACATATATTTGCGGATTTTTAATGACTTTTTGTCAAACTCGTTGAAAAAGTATGCATGAAGTGTAGTATGCATTACTCTTTCATGTTATTTATTCAATTTCTCGTAACCGATGTCCCGAGTAATCGCCATGCAAGTTTTCATAAAATTTGTGACACGATGCCGCCATCTCTAAAAAAAATTCTGCACTACTTCATTTTTCTGATTAAAGATCCTGGTGATGGGAATGCATACGATCAAATGTACACACTCCTTGCATGGGAAATAAATAATGCAAATGTACAAGACGACGATGAATGGCCCGATTGCGAGAGAAGAAAATTTGCCAGGCCAGAAACGCGTAATAATGGAGTACGTATGTATTCATAAACAAATTGTCTGACACCCCCTGCTCGCCGTACTCTGGTCTACAATATCCCTCGTCATTTCATCCCACGGTTCTTGTATATTTACAGCACAACGGGGGAGTAAAATACTTGTCGAGCAAGACATAAAATATATATTCTTCTCCTCACTTCCTGCATATACAGATCCTTCCATGCGGAGAATAATAATGAATTCCCACCTGAATATTTTTACAGCCGTTCAATGCGCAGTCATACCGGGAGCAAAATGTGTGTTTGGAAAATTCATTTTTTTATACTACAAAATATTGTAACATAAATTGTACCAAATTCTCTTGATGGATTACCAATTTTCTTGTAAAATAATAATGATAATAATAATCATCTTGCATTTGGATATGACGATTTTTAACAATTCGTTCGTATCATATATGTAATAGTAGAAGAATACGTCCATGCAAAGATTTTCCATAAAGATTCTTCCCCAATATTTCTAATCCTCTCTCTCTCTCTCGCTCTTTCTGCTCCTCTCTAAATTTCGACCGGCTCTTGTAATTCTCGCGTTATACATATACGAATCTCGTGAATGAACAGACTGATATTCAGCCGAGTACGTTAAGGACATGCAACCGACATAATTTACGAACATTGGGCGTGTTAAGCGAACCAGCATGGTTGTTTTAATACACAGTATACGTATATAGTTTCCTGTTGTACGATATGTTCACCCTGCTGAAAATTGCCCATTCCGCATCCCCATTTACCTCTCCCTTTCTCTCTCTCCCGCTGTCATGATGTGTCTTGCTGGAAGTCAATTACATGCGGCTTCGGGGTAGAGTTTGAATCGATCCTCCACCGCAGTCTCCAGAATTTCGAACTGTTTCGATACGATTTGTTGGAGAAATATGGCAGAAAAACCTATTTGAAATTACAGTCGACGAAGATTCTTTTCACAATTATCTTATTTTTCGAACTGGCGAAGTTCTTAAGTGACTTTGAAGACTTCCATTTATCGTCACGAGGGATTAGAGGAACGAGTAAATATCATCAGCTGATAATGCATTTAGGAATCGTTTCAAGATTATTCAAATGTTTTGTACACCTTTGGTAGTTATCGACATGTCAAGAAGAGTCAACCAAGATTCGTTAAAAACGTTGTAAAAGATATTATTCAGAATAAATTATTTTCATCCAAATATCGACATGAAAGCTGAGAGAGTTGTAGGAGTCAATTGAATCAACGAAATCAAACAATATGCGAAGGATTCGTTAAAAAAAAACGATTTGTACGAGTGCCAAAGGAAATTGGAAAAAAAAAGAATAAATTCCATCGTGTATTAATAAACGAGAATTTGAAGAACCCTGGAATGGAGAAGATCAAAAGGTTCTCTTTGATTTATCAAAGCAATTATAAATGACGTCTGATCACCATTCGATAAGGTATTAATCGATCGAACAGAAAGCTGCATATTTCATACGAAGTTCAATTCGACGGAGGTATATAACTCCAGAGGGATGCGATTGAATGCGATATCAGCGAAATATGGAAAAATACGTAAATAAATAAAAGAGAACAGAAGGGGGAAAAAAAAGATAAATGTCAAGCGAATTACAAAAGGTTAGAATTTATCCGAAAATTGCGAATGAATGACAGATAATCTTATGTATAACTGAGATAAATCACGAGTGTAAAGTGTCGCACTTGTTTGCACACCCGACTCACGTTGTACTCAAAGAATCGAGACACGTTGCTAATCAGCGAGTTAATTAAATTTATTAATGAATCGAAAAGCCCGTCGGAGAGTCTGCACAGCATGAAACCAACAGGGATGCGGAACAACGTTAAAGTGCATAAACACACTGAAGAAAGTGCAACTTCTTGACGTTAGATAAATCGTCCAAGTTTACCAGTTATCAAAGAAGAGGAGGCAAGTTTTCGAGTAGGGCAAAGACTACACGTTCTTATGTACGTGCCCGAGGCTGTCACTTCTCTTCCAACATGAAAATTAGCTTGATCCTGCCACCTTATGAGGACTTCGTGCGAAGACGTTGGAACTTTAACTATCAATAAAATGCATAACTCATATGCCGCAAAATACAGCATTCTATGTACATGACAATTCTATGACAAACGATAATTATTCAATGTAATTGTCTCTATATTTACAGACAGAAAGGACCAAATTAATATTTCAAACGACTCACACAACTCGTACATCTTGAACAGTGTTCTTCTACAATGTTCTTCAATATGAAAAAATCGTTGTGGCAAGGTTGGCAGAAAATGGAAGATTTTTCATCGAAAGGAGTGAAATTTCTAGCCAATTGAAAAATACAAAGTGGAAACGAGATCCTAATAACGATATTGTATTCAGACAATTCTTTGGCAAAGAGCACCATGATCGTAGATGCCTCTCACTTTTTTGTCTACTTTTCTCGCTCACTCGTTCGTTACCAGATTCGAAACTCTAAAACTCTTCCATTTCATCCAATCACTCGACAAATCGAATTACCGAATTGAAAGGTACGGGAGAGTGGCTCAACTTCTCAAGAATGTGCTCTCCCAACATCGATGAATGGACGTGAACGTATACCAAGGTTTACCCTCCGGAACAATTCTACTCTGTCGTGTCTCTCACGTCTTCATCCGCAGTTTATTTATCCCGTAACCCGTTGCTTTCTCTAAGTGAGGAAACAAACATCGCATGGGATCCCAATAAACCGAATGATCGATAAATAAAATAAAGTTTTTATCATGGAACAACCCATTAAAATTTATCAGTGTAGTTGCGACGATGTTCTTCTGCTCCAATAAATACAGAGCGAAACATTATCGCTTTTACCGTTTGTCGAGCGACGATTAAAAACAAGAGTTTGACACTTTGGTGAAATTGAGAACTGAAACATTTTGATTAGAGCTATCGGACTGTAATGTTCAATCTAATCAATTCGTATTATAGTGAAGAAGGGAAAAAATATACAAAATATTGTTTTTTTCCAAAGATACATTCGTATATCTGAGGCGCACTCCATCGACGGAATTTCGATTCAACATGGACACGAGCAGTAGGCGTCATGGAGGAATCTCGTAACCTAATGACTTGGTCTTATTTTAGTTTATGAAAAAGAGTAATTTATTGTTCAAGCTCTCATTGCGTAGAAAATAATACGGAAAAAATAATAAACGAAGTATGATATATTTCTTTATACGCAGATATACATTCGAGTATCTATTATGTGATTAAAAATGTTGAGAAAACCATGCATTTTTATATAGCTGAAGTTGATGAAAGGTAATGAAGTGAAATGTGTGTGCTAAAATCAGGTATCAGACAAGTGCCTGAGCGATAATAATGAAACAAACGATTTGAATGATAATCGAGAATATGAAAATGCGGATACCTTCGGATATTCAATTATCCTACGCGGAATATATTGAAATTACTTCTGTGCCACTGTGGGGAAAAAATCGCTTGGAAAATTCAAAATCCCATTACAATCGAGACGTCTCTCGAATGGCTTCTGGAAGTCTCGGAGAAAGTTATAAGCTCCTGTACACCAGGAACCCGAGATTTTTCCGTCAGCTTTCTTGGTCGTCTGTGGAACTTGTCGATTCCACCAGGATCGTTGGCAAAGTTAGAGCCAGAGTTTTCGATGGATAAAGCCGTACGAGTGCGAGCAAAAGTGCACCGTAGAGCGAAAAATGTTCGTTTTTCTCGTCGTACCCGTTGACCATGTTCCTCAATCGAACAATCAAGTGCAAAAGGGCTTTTCCACTATTCGATTTAACGCAATCTTATGGTCATTGCGCCCTGTTGTTTGTTCAAGCTTCGGTGTAGAAACGAAAGGTAAATATATTTACGAAAAAACATACGACAGGGCACAATCGATTTGAGCGCCGAACGAGAGATGGTCGAGGTCAACGTGGACTTTTCATATAGATTCGTAACATGTATCTGTATTTACATAAACCCATATACTATATGTATATACAACAAATGCTAACTAAACATCTAAAACTAGTTTAATTCCGAAAATAACTCGAGCAGCATTACTGCAATGTGCAAAAGCAAGAGCTTATCCGGATAAACAGCACAGGCCGAAGCAACTCGGTTCAGCGGCTAACTGGCCCCTTGAAAGTAGAACGAGTACGTAGAGAACGGACGCAACTCGAAGGGGTGTGAGTCACATGGGGTTTTGGTTGTTTTAGCTTTGCTCCTTTTTTAACTGAGAAGCTTCGCCCTTATTGACACTGCAATGATGCTCCATGCATTTACGTCAGTTGAGTCGATTGGCCCTTTCCAGATTTCAGCCGAGAAAGGTGGTACAGTATTAAACAAATTATTCTCTGCGTGTAAATGTCGAGATATATTTTTTTGTGTTGAACCATTCACGTGTACATATGAGTGTACTGGAAGATGCAGTTTATTCTCAGCGTAAATTAAAGATTAAACTTATAAGACATTCAATGTGTCACACATATTTGCGCAGTCATGTCACTCGTATCAAACCATTTTTTTTAATTGTTTCAATCCTAGAATGTTTTGATAAAATGTGATTGTATTTCGAAAACTGGATGCATTTTTTTCTCCGGCACCTCACTTTGAAAGCAAAACTGTTTTTATTTATTTTTTTTTTAAATAAAGAACGTTATACGAATCGCGAAGTAGATTTGGAGTCAAAAATATACGCTAAGATCCGTCCTTGTTAATAGCTTATCAGTGTGCGTTACGTGCTCGTTCCCATACGATCGAAATCACACGTCAATTAAATACGTAGTGTAATCCGTTCGTAATCAACTGCAAGTTGCATCCGTACAAAATATAATTGAAGTTAGTTGGCACTTGTAAAGCTGCAATCAACTACTCGATGTACCACCTTAAACGTTTCATGTATAGCATAGCCGTCCCTTTAGCTAAGGGAAGCTAAGGGAACAACGAACAAATTCGACTACATCCGTGTTTCCTTCACGCAACAATGAATATACATCTGAAACTAACTCGTTCTACAGATAATTACGAATAATAGGGCAATTAAATTAATTAGCGGTGTAATCCTGATTGCGAAAGCAGCTTTCAACCTCTATTTGAACGCTGTTAAAGAAATGTGCATTTCAGATAATGGTACAGTGAAATGATTAACACATTAATGTATAACTTATTCAAGCTGTTTCCTGGTTATCTCCTTAAACAGTACGATATGAAGCCGTTTTAATGCAATTTTCATTATTCTATCACTCTGATCATTTCTCGGAGAAGCTTAAGTTGCAAAATACATAATATGGAATGTATTAAACAGTGAAGAGTAGCGACGTTTCCTAATCGAATCTTAAAGGCACCCGAGCGAAGGCGGAGTTTTTATAGTCTTCAATATTTTCAAATTCATTCATAATTCACATTGTTTCTCACAGGACGTGTAAATTTGTAAAAAATGATTCTACAAGTAAAGTGTTCGTTAATTATTTTTTTGGTTAAATTTATAGGGATAATTGCTATAAATTTATATTTGGTTAAATATATAGCTATTAATTGAAACGAAATTGTACATTCAGGGATTGTTGATTTTTATAAACTTTGAGCCGAAAGTTTCACGTGACCAAATTGAATCATTTACCTGTTTTCTTTACGTAAGAAATCAAGGACAGGAAGGCTCACCTCAAGATCTCTTGGATTCGGCGATCATACCTTTGAACTATCTACCGGTCTGCCAATGGTGCTGCGTGATTGACGCCTCTTTGGGTCGCGTATATAATAGAACTTTCGAGGACGCTCGAAAATGGAAATGCTTTATCCTCAATAGTGCTTATATTTGTTCATGAATCGTATACGATGTCAGGTTGTAGTCTTCCGACGCTCGTCTACGTCATTGATAAGACCGATTATTTGGATCGTTAATGGCCGCTCAAGTCCATCGGAGAGCAAGAGGACGCTGGCCGCTGTTAATAAGACCAAAGCTTGGCATTGACGACTCATCGATGTCCGTAGACCAAATTGCATCAAAACCGTACTTCACAAGCTCATGGAACTGGAGATGACTTTAGTATCTATGGAAAGCTTTTGTAACGAAGAGATACCCCGGCTTAATTGGACCAATAGAAACTCTGTGTTTTAGTAATAAAACGATATCACTTGAAAAAATAAGTGATTGGGGTTTTTTGAGGATTGAGGCGAGGAATTTATGAGTGTCATTTTATGTCCTGAATTTTGAGTCAATTTTTAGGTCAAAAAGTTCGAGATCAAATCTTTTTTTTCATCAACCTGGGTTAACCTGACTACACATTTTTTTTTAACATCCGTACGATTATAAACTGTGATCAGCTTGAGAAAATTCTCAGGTGTACACTTGAAAACGTGCTTCAATTAATACAACGAAGAAGTGCCAGTATTAATACAATGATCGAAGGATTTACGAGAAAGAGATTTTCTTCTAAGAAAAAGCATACTTTTCCAAAGAACTAACATTGTTCGATTTTCAGAATATTTCTAGCCAAAATTTTACGCGCATACTATATTCCTGAATGGAACGAATGTGTCAGAATTTAAAAGGATCAAATTGACCCGCCTGTTTGTACCTGGAGGGTCAATTCAGTAGGCACGCTTCCCTTTGTTGTTTCAGGCGCCATAATGCAGAAATTGAAAAAACAATCACTGAATTTTCATATAAAAAAAAAGTGGCGGTTATATTGACGAAGAATGTTGATTATTTCAAAGACAGAGCAAGTAATTTTGCTTACGGCGATGGGAAAATTCACTCGACAAAGAATCACGTTAGAATCCAGAGGGAATTTTGAAGTAAAAAAATAAAGGGAATAAAGAAGTAAAGGATTCGAAAGAAGAACAGAAGGCGCGAAAAGGAAGACGGCTCCCAAGTGGTTCTCGGTCGCTTCTTCGGTGTGCATTAATCATCGCAGGGGACAGCGTGTGCCGGGCAAAATGTGTGAAAGGCAAAAATATAAAAATCATAAGTTGATAAGATGGGTAAAGGCTCTGTTGAATGATCATATTCTATACGCAATAAATAAAGAACTACACAATGACGAAAAAAGTAGAAATTTGAACGAGAAAAAAAATGGTAATGGATACAGAATAAAAAAAAAGGGGTTGAAACAACTCGCGTAAAAGTATGAAAGGGAGCCAACGAGAGCCGAGCTGCGTTAAGAAATGAGGAAAAGAACAGGACGAAGATTTAGACTTTGAAAACTTTTTATCCGACGAATAAAAGTCGGTCATTGCAAAGTTGCTATACTTTTTTTCTGAGCCCTTTTATCTCTTCATTTTTGTCGTAGAGAGCCTGAGGAATCGGCAAGATATGCCTCGAGGTGCGTATGACCGGGCAAACATCCATTCCGTGTCGAAAAAGATTCAAGATTATTTTCACCCTATTTCAAATTCTGGAAAGTTTGGGGGAGAATTGGGGGAAATGGATAGAGTTCGGAATGAGCAAAAAAAGCCAAAGAGTTTATATGAATTGACCACGCAGCAGCTTACCCCGTACTTGAATATTAAATTGCTTTATGCCTCTTTTGGCGTGAGTTTAAGGGATTAGGACCTTTGGGGTGTCATGTAAATATGTGCTCACCAGATGGCTCAACCTTTAAAGAGACAATCCAATTAATGATGGAAGCACACAGATATGAAGAAAGAATTGTGCAGATTCAAGAAACATTCGGAATATGAAACGCCAAATGTACGAGTGGTTTAAAACGATAAATGACTGGCGTCTCGAACAACATTCACGAAATATTGAAAGTCCAACTGTCAAGTGAAAAAAACTTGAAGAAAATTTGATTGAACTGTCGAATAATTGACTTGGAAGTTTTATTTTGTCGATATGTGGAAGGATAAAGATTTAATTGCTTAACCCATGTAGTATAACGTTTTACCCTTGGTCTTTATAATTTTTTTTGAAAAAATTGAAACACGCGAACAGTACAGTAATGGTACAGTAATGCAGTAAAAGTAAACCAGTTGAAAAATACAGAAATAGAGTTTTCGAAAACGCGCTACTTCGGTAAAGCTCGACGTGTTGGGTCTTGCTACGCAATACACGATATAATCTTCATTGCTTTTATTTAGCATAAATTCGCCTATCTCTCATCTTGCTTTCTATGTGAAAAAAAAATGAAAATAAAAACTCGCGGCCTTTGAAGTAAATTACGTCACGGCTTGATACACCAATATTACGCGAGAAAAATGCTACACTCGGTGGAGCGACTCCGACACCAAAATGTTCGGGAAATTTCAGCGTGGGCACGGAAGTTAATCGACCACTTTAGCCGTCCAACACGCAACGTCGAATACTTATCTCGCACGTGAACCGGAGAGCCAACGTATTCGGAACACTCAAACATGTCCTAAACGTTACACGAATAACCTTTTCCTGAGAGACAAACGTGTACTTTTTGGGCTTTGACAGCTCAATAGCCGTTTTTATTTCGTGCCATTTGCCATTTGTTTATGCGCTAGAACACGCATAAATTTTTAAAACAAACAATTTTGTTTAATAATTCCAGTCAAACGCGAAAAATGGAAATCTACTTGGACAAGTTGAAAATCGTTTCTTCCAGGGTTAAAAAAAACCTTAAAGCTAAATATCGCCCGAAACAAAGCAAGCAACTGAAATCTCATGGCGGAGAATATTTCGCGAGAAATTCAATGTGCTCTGAAGTGATTTTGTTCCATGATAAACCTGGCAACTGTCTGGCAAACTCGCATCGTTAATTCGACTTTCTCGTACGTTAGACTTTCCATAAGCACGCAAAGATACGTTTTTTTTCCGGAAACTTAATATATCCTCCGTTTCCCATTTTCCTCTTCCCTCTTCCTCTCCATATAGCTTTGGCTCGAGCTCGTCTCTGGCAACATGGCCTCTCTCCCACGTCGGTGCAAGCGCGTAGGCTATAAAACTCTGGTTATCTTTAATTACACAACTATTTTCCTATCGTGTAGGGAATGATGGCCCAACGATAATAATAAAAGTATTTTAAAAAAAATAATAATATGATGAAAAATAACATAATAGTAATAATAATGAAAATTATACTTGGGAAAAGGTTTTCGATACCGGTAACGAGTTATTATACTTCACATTGCGTGTAAGTGACATCCGGAACGGGGATATATCTGAACCGAAAGGTTCAGGCACGAATCCTGTGCGTATTTAATTCTCAGTATTTGAGTATTCAGAGCTCATCCCTTTGGTAACTATAATTCCTACTAGCAGAAAGGAGAATCTTATCCTGTGCTATTTGCTGGTCGTCAACGTCCCACGGTGTAACGAGCTTGGCTTTGAGTCGCTCATTACTAACCGCACAAAGCATCCCCAGGAATCTTTGTTCCAAAAAAGATACAGCCAACATGAGAAGAGGCTGCTCGGTTTTCACAAAAGTCAACGCGAACGAGAACGTAACAGTCGACCTGTGATACACCAAGCTCTACAAAGCTTATGAACGCTGGAGGTTTCATAAACAAACGCAAATTGGTGTCATATAATTGAGTAGCCTGCAAATTGCATAGTTGAACATAATGAAAATTAATTGAAACCTTTGCGTGGGGAAGAATAAAAAAATAGATGTTTGATGGCAAAAAGCCATCTAGTTCCAACGAGTATGGAAAAAAAGAGGGCCTAACATTGCTAAATGCAAAACGAAGCTTCGAGTGTAATAACGTATTCCATTTTATAATGGCCATTAATTATACATGGTAATGGCAAAAGTTATACTCGAAGGACTTTTAACAACCGTGCCTGGGAGAGCTATCGTGACCCGAACCGTCACACGCTGCGGGACGTACGGATTGTACGCCAGACTTTTGGTAAAGCGTGAGTAGCTCTTAAGCTTCATTAGATTTCGAACCTTCTCGGAGCTAAATTGAATAAAGGTGTAATTCAAGTTGATTTCTTCGCGTTGAGCAAATAAAAAAAAACGACATGAAATAAGTGGTAAACTCAATTTAGCGTTGACGGAATTATACTGGTGAAGTGGTACGTTTCCGATTCTCCTGGGAAATTTTTTAGGTGCAAGTTACCTTATCTAGATTCAATTTTTTATTCATATCACCCTTGATCGTAAAAATATTCATTCGGTGATAAAAATATAATTCGAGATTTTTGTGACGGACCACTTGAAGTACTCCGCCTGAATAGAGTATCATCTTGGGACAAAGTGTGTGAAAGATTAATACAAAATCTGGTTCAAATTGAAATGAAAATTCATTATTTGAATATTCATATGTCTTCCATTGAAATATTCACAGATTTTGTTCAGCAATTTCGTTAACACAAAGTACTCGGCACCCTAATTTATATATAAATTGATCCATTTTTTGTGGCGCAGACATCAATATTTGATGAGAATTAATGGAACAACTCCAAAAGGTCTTACACACCTTTTGCTATAATTCAGGGCTTTATTTGGGGCGAATACAGAACGGGCTGGTGAGAGATACGACGAGGGTTTTCAAAGTTATTCGCATTAACTTCGTTAAGTAACGAAACATCATAAATGTCTCGAGGCTTTCGGGTTTTTTGCCGTTTGATCGATCAATCTTTTCTACCTTGTTTATCCAAAAGAATATGGTGAAGTGATGCAAAAAAAAAAGAACATTTCTCTTTGACGACTATCAAGAACTGGGAATTTTTTTGAAAACAGTCCATCAAAAAATGACGAAAGAGCCAAAGTACGCACCCCGAGCCAGAAAATATTTTCTCACTTAAATACACAGGTATGAATTGCCGATAAAATAAATCAATTCAGAAATTTTAAAGCATCCTGTTATTATAAAAAATTCTTGAATTTCATATTATTATCTGTATGAGTTCCGTTAAATATCAATTGATAATTCTTTCGTGTCGCCTGAGAGTTTAATTTATATTAGGAACTCTGAAAAGAAGTATGAATGTATTATTTTGGCAAATTCAACAATTAAATAAATGAATATTTCCAACGAAATTAGATAGACATAGCAGGGAAAGATATTTTTGTAGGGCATACACACAGCCAACGCTTTTTTTTCGACATCAATTTAACTACGCTTTGAAACAAGATTCGAAACATTTGTAACATTCGATACGGGTCTTTATTTTGCAATGAAATTCTTACTTTGAATGAATAAGAACAAATGCAAATATTCCATAATTTGAGCAATTTTCGGTACTCAACTTGTTTTTTTACTCACCATAACGAATTCTCAATTGAAGGCCCCAAGTAAAAAATTTGTCCATTGTTCACGTAATAATGAAATAAATACCTCCGAATCTTTTTTTGCCAGCATTTTCACAACAGATTGATGTTGCACTAAGACAATTTTAGCCTATTTGTGAATGAAACCCCGTTGAAAACCGCGGATTATTCTCGCTAGAGTAGTGTTTTCGCTGTTGCTAGTAAAAAAAAATTATTTTCGTTAGTAAGAAATAGTATTTTTGCAGCATTTCACACTGCACTCACCCTTGAACCTCTATGTTTGTCAGCCGCTCATTCTTCTACTAATTAACGCGTTTTTGTTCCTCGATCATACAGTGCTTGTTTGTTTGTAGCTCCACCGTCACTGCGATATCTAATTAAATTTTGTCGATCATGATTATCACCACATAATTAGCAAAATACGGATTATATACGACTCGATGACCAACTACCGCGTTGTTACGACGACAATTTTGAACGCGAAAAACGTGAACATCCTATTAATATATCTGCCAAGCGGTAACCATTGATTTACATGAATGAAATATTCTATATTTCGCTGAAAATCATGGGAAATGCATTTTCGATCGTTAATTAAATAAGCTACGTATATATTATAGTTATCCCTGAATATTCGAGAAACAATATAATCGTTGTAATGAAATACAGAGGCTTTGATTATTTGTAAATATAGATAGAGTTTATTATTTCAAGAAAAAAATCAACTGGCATTAAAATACAAAGGTACAATGAAACATTGGAGACAAACGTACAAGTGTCTCGTAGGTGGTGCTTGCTTCTGTGAGCGAAGCTGTTACGTAAGCCCTTTGCAGCATAGTAGTGAAATGTCACCTATTTCTAAACACATTTTTGCAATTTTAAAGTAGCAATTTTTTTTCCATTTAACCGAGTTTTTTTTTGTAATTTTCAATATTGAGTGTTAAAAGTTCGGATGTTTTTCTCTATGTTTCTTTGTCGATACAAATAATAAAACTCTGTAAAGCTGCACTTTTTTAAGGAAAAAATCACTATTAAAGAAAATTTTAAGAGTATCCTTACAATTTTTGGTGAAAAGGATTTACGGGGGACGTTGAGTACCGATCCGTCTTCAGATTTGAAAAATTGACACAAAAAATTCGACAATTTTTCAATGTTCGTACGCTGGATTGGATCGGCCATTTTGAATTTTCGGAACCCGTTGAAACATTCCGTATTCAGCTAATCCAAAAACTCGTATGCTAATTTTGATGAGAATTCGTTGACTACAAAAAAGTGTGCAACAAAAAGGGTTTAAATTTTACTCGAGCATTCGCGGGTGGCAAAGGGTTCTAAGTAAGCTTTTGTCTGTGTCAACTTTCATTTCACTTTCTTCAACTCTATTTTTTACATTAACGAAAAATTTACAGAACCATCCCGATTTTTGCTACATTTTCGCCCAGGTTCGACAATTTTTGCCCCCTCGTTACTTTACCTTGCGGGGGAAAATAGGTATTATAGCCTTTGTTCCTGTTTTTAGCCGTTTTTGAGTGTACCGTGGTTTCTGAATGTTTTTTTCGAGAAACCAAGATGGGAAAAAATCGGGGTCGCACTGTTTGAACATTTGCAATAAATCTATTTTTCATTAATTATGGTTAATTCGGGTGAGATTGGGTGGAGGAGTAGTTTGATTATAACATACCCCTTAAAATAGTCGTACAGGATAATACGTACACCGAAACATTTTCTCTGTGTCATCTCCATTGAAACTGCCAATTTAAATGCCTGTTTTGCGAGCCAAAACGAGAGAATTTCAGACCGATGCAATCTTTTCTGTCCCGAGGCAATAAACATCCAATTTCTGGAATGAAATAACATGAATTCGGTAACGGTAATGAAACGTTTTCTACCCTAGGGTTTTCCTAGTAGCCCTGAAAGAATCGTCATTGCTTATTGCGAGCCGCCGAATATTCGTGCTATTCTTACCATCAACAACTTTGATTTTGTGCTACGCTATCGGTTCAATTTGTCACGTTTCGGCTGTCTTCAAACGTTAAAACTCTCAGTTTCAATACAGACATAAATAGCACGGGAATAAACACGATTTCAGACATCGAGTGTCGCCAGTCGACGCCTCCGGCTCGGGCACCAACTTCACACTCGTCTGAAATCCTCTAGTTGCGCACCCATTGCTACATGATATAGTAATATATTTCATATCACCTGCATTGAAATTGCGAGGTTTTAGTGGCTGTTTGACCAACCGAAGCAAGCGAACTTCGCACCAATGTAAAGTTTTCTATCCAACGTTTTCGTCCTTAGAACTGAAAATCGATAAAACAGATTTAGTTACTGGCGACATTATTTCATCCCTATCAGAATGGCATTTATTTATTGTGGTCCCCGATCAGTATATTTGTGTATAAATATTTCCGTTCAAACATATCTCGAGGAAAAATATCTTCAGGACAGATTTTCCTGCATGAATATTTTTTCACTAATTATAGTTATTTAATATGTGATGTGCAACGTTCCTATATCGATCATAAATTGATGATTCTACTAAAGTGCTTCGGGCTGCATGGCTTCCGTTATTGAGGGGTTTTTGTTTGGCTTCATTATAAATATTGCATTAATTCTGTGAGGGGTAGACGGATTGAATTGCACAATGAAATGTCGATGGTCAAAATCGAATATTGTAATTTAATATGCACCAGTACTTTTTTTATAACTATCATATAGATACGAACGAATATTTATGTAAAAGACGTTTCCGTTGGGGCTGCTTTTGTACCAAACATATGTTTTGCGCCTTCTTTTTTGACCAAATTTTTCTCGCCAATCACTGGTGAAGATTCATTCACTGAAAAACATTTCCTGTAGCCTCTGAATATTCCTGCCATTCTAAACACCAACTGATTCCAATGTTTGCTCCGCTGTGGGTCTAAAATTGCCATTTTGCGTCGATCCCCTCTGGGCTTTTTCAATACGACGACGATGTGAAGAATATAATGTGTCGCACGGAAGAAAAAGCACCATTTCAGACATCGTGTGATTCCGGGCCTCGCCTCCGACTCGAGAGCATCGACCGAATTTGCTAAATATTCATGTAATTTGAAAAATTTAACAACGACCGTGCAATGACAGTGTGCGGTACGCATTGAATGTTCGATAAGGGACATCTTTGTTTACCTCAGTCGTTTTCTCGTTATCAAAATCTTATCTTTCTCCTTCTGCGGTAATGCCAGCCTCCCTCGATCTTACCTGTGGTTTCTCCGCTGATATCCCCCGAAAGTCGTATATAGTTTTACAGGATATGCTTCTGATGTATACTATGTATTCATATACCTACACTTGAATATAGTTATATGTCAACATATATAGATTTCGAGAGCTGGTCCGCGAAGCGACTGCGTGGCGAGCGACGTGCAGTCGCGCTCGCGCAATGTAGTCCGCCGGCTATCCTTGACGCGGGAGCATCTCGTTTCGAAAGAGCTCCGCGCGCGGTGTTCTCGCGCTCCTCCTGCACCCGGAGAGTCGCTTCGCGATAAATTTTTCACACGTCATCGACAATGTTTTAACAATCGCGCTACGCGTAACCTCTTTTGTTTCCACCTGAATCTCCACCGCCGATAATTTTCCGATCAATTATCCTCTTGTCCTCTGCCATGGACTTCCGTCGAAATGAGGGTTGGTGATATTCATTTATTTTTCAACAAATTTCACCGTGAATTCGAGAGCTGCTTTCAACTCCTCGTATTTCTCGCGTCCGGCTGATTTCCCAGGTGCGATCAGGACGATTTTTTTGAAATTTCATCAAACGTGGTGGTGTTTCATCGAACGTTGGTGTTTGCAGTGACATCAACGATTTGATACGTTTACTCGGCTACAGTGATGGATTTTTTTGTAGGAGGGCGAATTTTGCGACAAAGCAGTGTGTTGACTGAGAAATCGGTGCGATTATGTCGCTTTCAGCTTGTGGGTTGATATTCCCTCTTCGTCCTGCAAAAAGGAACTTGTAGTGTCGTCTCGTGTACGAAGATAATACTCGGTACTGCGTGCCGGCGTCACGGCGTCGGGAAAAGCAGCGAAAAGAAAAAGGAAGATTCATTCGCAAGTTTTTTTTTTAATACTATAATTTTTAATAGTATACAGTTACGAAAAAGTAAATAATCCGTCCGAATTGTCATCGTCCGGTCTGGTTGGGAAAGTAGTTTTCTAAATTTCTCTCAGTGAATATAAAAAATCATACTTCAGAGAAATCCAAACGTAAATTTTAGCGTACACTCTTTTTTTACACCTGCTTTTCTTTTCCTGGCGCCTCTTCGTTTTTCACGCTAACGCATGTGAATAACAATATGTGTGTGACATTTAAAAAAAAGCGAGGAAAAACGTACTACCCTGTTCTCCTTCGAGTTATTTTTTATGGTTCCTCACGCGGTATGAATACGAATTTGTGATTTAAACAAACAATTGACACCGAACGTTCGGCAATTGAATTTTGTTCAAAGAAAAGGCGACTATTTTCGATCGCCCGATGTGTTCTCTCGGGAGAGTAATTATCAAAGCGCTATGTGCGAATAGTGCGGAGAGTCTAAAGTGGAAAGGTCCGATAACGCGGCCTGTGAATGCTTTGGATGATTGTATAACAACGAGATACGCTAAATCAGCGCTCGGCAAAATTGCGAAATGGTCCGAGAGCGATAGTAGAAAAAGCATGTGAAAGAAATCGCCCGTGTAAGCGATGTCTACCTCTCTTCCCACGCTCCTGTGCTTTATCATTTATTTCGGTGAGTAGTCAACCGATTTTCAATAATAAAACAGAGTCCAGAGCACGGAAAAGTTTGTTCACTGAAGAAAATTCAAAAGAATACAACGAAGTGTCGTCGTATACGTTTAATACTTTGAATCGTTACTTAATTTTCTTTTCCTTCAATCACTTTCAGCTCGCATGACTTACACACTAATTATACTTACTCGATATTCATTTATTTATATAGATGTTAAACAGTCACGCGTTTATATTTTGAGAAAAAAAATACATATCTGTACAATCTATAAACCCGTGGTACTTACTCAAATCAATGACTCAACGTGCAAATACAAAAAAATGTTTACTAAAAAACAAAATGAAGCAAGATAACTCATTCGTTACATTTCTTATTTTCTCAAAACAGTCGCGTTTTACTTGCATTTTAGTACACAATGGGTGAATTTTCTTTTTGCTTTGAAAATATGTATTTATCTAAAGAAAAACGAGTCGAGCAACGTGCTTATCGCCTCGAAAAGTTCTTACTCGAAAGAGTGTATTCTTCGAGAATATATATATCGTCCCTTTTTTCATAGGAATTTACACACTTGAAAATAAAGGTTAAAATGAGAAGTTTGAATTACAGTCCGCTTTAATTCCAACACACATATTGTTTAAACATTTCTGCTACGACGTTTTTATGAAAAGAATGGCTCGATTTTTCTGAATCAAACAATTGCATATGCAGTTTTTGTTTTGAATATTTCTTTTTCTGCTACTACTTACTAAATTATTATTTATTGTAGACTACAGAGTTCATGTGATTTTGGTGAAAAAGCAATCCATATGTGAATCGAAAGAAGAAGAAAATTCGATTAAAAAATATTTTAGTACCATCGTAAATTTCCATTAGCTTATTATTAATTATTCAGCCAGAGAATTTTTAATTTCATGATTAGTTTTCGTAGAAAAATTTCAGGTTCCCCCGACTGATTATCAGTATCGGTGAAATGTGCTGCGTGATAGAAACGTTAAAAACGTTATGTCAGCATTTTTTGGAAAAGCCACGATTCTAAATATTTACCCATGATTATTAAATCGATCGACATGTTTTCTTTCAACATTATATTGTCGGAAACGAAAGGATCGACCAAGTTGGAATTTTCACTGATTGACAAAACATATAGTGTTTTCGTCAATAAATTTTATAATTAGAACCTGATAATTAGAACAATAATGTTTGATTATTGACAAATGATAATTTCATGTACAACGTTGTGTGAAAATCGTTACATCCCAAAATAGAATTTCAAACACTCGATTTTTTCTATTTGATTCACAGAGAAATAACGGAATCGTGAAAGAAAAAAGATCTATATTTGAAATACACACACAGTCCGGAAAAGTTATTCATGCTCTAAGAAATAAATCGAAACTTGTTTTTGCGAAAATAAGATGCATAAAACAGTTGTATATTTTTTCATGAAACTTCGATACACCGAATTTCCAAGACTTTGCCGACGGCGTAGAAGCTTTTGCACCGTTTTTTCATTCGATTTTCATCCCCAGCTGTTTCGCAGAGGTTTCAGAGAAAATTCGACATAATGATATGTGATATTTCGATTCTTATTACGTGGGCAAAATTTGAAAAATGGAAAATAATTTAATGGAAATCCCGGAAGAGCCGTCTCTGCATCGTTATTCAACAACATATATCTATATTTATATTGTTTCCAAATTCATTATAATCATCGAACTGGCGTGTTAATTAATACAAAAAAATGTTACTGGTGACTGGGGTGGAATAACGAAAAAAATATATAAGCTCAGTTCAAGCACGTTATCGCATCTGTGCGATATGCACATTATTATTTTGGTGATTATACTACAGTCATTATAACTGGAAAAGTTGGAAGATGGAACTGCGCAACTTCGATATAATTGTTCTTTGCAATTCGTGAGTGCAATGTTGATTCGCGGCAATATCGATGCTCGTTCACTTGTGCTTAATATAGAAGCAATTTGTGATTTACTGCCTGCGGGGCACCTAGCTCCAAAATATTCTTTCTAAAAAAACGCTTTTCAATTTTACAGTCGCAAGCAAAGTTGCACCTGCCACTAAACGTTTTTCGGTATTTGAGTTATCTTTTATACGATTTTTCAATCGTAAAGGTCGGTTCAAAACACCAGATAAAGAGCACGTGCTATATATCTAGAGAGGCGGTAGTGTTTCTACGCCAAATAAGTTAAAAGGACATTTTGAAGTACTTAAATTACGCAACGCGCTCTCTACCATGCAGTAATATGGTACTTTTTGACAAAAAAAAAAGATATATATATATAGTATATATATACGAAGTGTTTATGTACAAATTTCGCAAATGAAGCAGACGTTCCATCGAAGGAGGATCGTGAAATAGGTTTAAATGTTAATGAGTTCGAGCTAATTGAAAAAATATATGTATATATCGATGCTTGCGAATGTTGTTTTTCCTTTTTTGACTCTCCACCAAAAGTGACGACTCGGTGAAACGGGACTCCACATAAATGCAATTTATGCCGTTTGTGCGCTCGTGCACGCGTCAAAGTCAGTTCACAGAACCATCACGTCGAGAGGCAAAAAATCTTTTAACCAAAATCCCTGAAATATTTCACTCGCAGACTAGGTCCACAACATTGATCCACATTGTTTATCTGCAACACTTTCGATCTTTACAAGAATTTAACATCTATGTACATCAGGGTGTTCGTTATTTCCAATGTTGACTTTTTCTCCTCGGGAGAAAGTCAACTTGACAAAAGCCAAAAAACCTGGATGAGAGCCTTTACGCATTTGGCTGCTATTGAACATGCCAAAAGTCACGGTAGTTGGTCGAACATGAGACGGTTGGAGTGCATAAACATAGTCAACTCGTCCGCTTGAACCAAAAATCTACTGATAATTTAAGGAATCTCTTTTTTTTTACTATGAAAAACCTAAAATGGAATACAGAAGCTCCATTTCTATCTTTTTAAAAAAATTTTGCGATTTTTTTTCCTCAAGGTATTTTATTTTTGGCCAAAAAAGATAAACTTTAAAAAATTCAAAATACCCCAAGAACGATGAGATTGAGAGAAAATGTTACGAATGCAAAAAGTTGCGTATTTTTATACTGGATCGCCTGGAATTTTTTTAGAATTTTTCTTTGAAATTTGGTTTTTGAGTATTTTTGCTCGAAACTCTCACGAGTGAAATTTTTTTTTTCAGATCGATGAAACGTTTTAATTCACTCACGTAATTCACACAAGTTTTTCGTCGAAAAAGCCCTTTTAGCACCGAGCTCTATCCACAGAAGCTTGATTGGAAAATCAAAAAATATTGTCTATCGTTCACGGGGGATCTCTGAAAAAATGTACAGGCTGCATGGTCGAGTCTCAGCAAAGACCGAATTGATAAATTAATCGAACGGTACCACGAGTCGTGAACGCGGTGCTCGAGACCAAAGGCGGCTTTTTCGACGAAAAACTTGTTTAGACGAGGTGAGTGAATTAAAACCATTTTTGGTATTTGTTTAAAAATTGTTTGATAAGTAAAACAACTTGTAATGAATTCGTTGCGAATCCGAACTAAGCATCATTTGATTTTTCTAATCTGTTTTCCTGTAAAAATATAATCACTAAAGCAGTTCATCGAAAACACTAAACGTGTTTGACTCGATAAACCGCTCACCAGCGTTTTCACCAGTTTCGAGTTACAGAGTCGAACCACTTTATTACCCCCTCCGCTTGTCATACAAATGTTTCCTGCAGAAGGGCGGAAAAAAATAAAAGCCTCCCTTAAAACATTTCGCGAAAAGGTTTTCTAGAAAAGGCAGACTTCACAAAATTATGAAGTTACAACAGCCCGGAATTTCGCCGGGAACACTAACGTCTCGATTCGCGGTTGCGAAAATCTGCGTTCTTATCACTATTGAAAGAGAAAGAAAATCATGTATCACGCAATCTATGAAATTACATATTTGATTTATGCATAATAAAGTAACATTTTTGGAGATCCGAACTAATGCTTCAACGAGTTCACTTGTTCACTTGGGTGAAGAGTCTTGGCAGCTCTCGCTTCGGACAGCCGCAAAGTTGGGCACGGTAAATGCACTTGCCTCGCGAGTCGCTGCTGCCGCGATTCTTGATTATATACATATAGACATGGAGTACATGATCGAATAGTTTTATTGGGTCAACATGCAAAAATCCGTTCACGCTCTCTACCGAACCGCGAAATCGTTACGTTAACCCCAATACGTACCATCATGTATAAACCATTTTTGAAAAACATAAAGTCATAAAGACATTGTGTAGACCTTAAATTTGCCACGAATCAACGTTAGCACGTGTACAATTATTTTCACGGATCTTCGTATATATAGAACATTTTTGCGCACGCTATTGGACGGTCGAACCACACGAGCGATTTGCGAAAGAGTTTGAACAATGAGAGGGAAACGAAGTTAACTTGGTATACGTGAAACTTGCTCCGCATCAGTAGGTTCGACGTGCAGGAATTGATATAGATGCACATTACATATATATAGATATAGACATATACATTAGGATGTTTCATTTTCACTTTTTTTTTGTTTTGCCCGAGTTGAAAAACTTATGATACATGTTATGAGAAAAATTGTCTCTCAAGACAAAAAGTTGTGGCTCAATTAGAGACTCGGCTCATTAGAAAAATCGATTTTCTATTTAAATAACATGGAAAATGCTTTTGTTATTCAATTTTACATCATTTTTATCCGTCCACAATATCTTCAATTGCATGCAAATTTCGTGGCTTTTTGGGGCACGAAATTCTCTACAAAATTTCCTCAGAGCCAAACATATAAGACCTTCACAATATTTTGAAGTTTCAGAGTTTCAGAAGAGTTTCAGAGTCTTTAATTGTAAAGTTTCGTGATTATTGATTGAAATACAATGTCATGTTTTAGTATCCATTGAAAAAGAAATTCCGCTCATGACGAGATGACGTTTTTAAACGAGTTGATTATAACCAACAATTTGATTTTCTCATCAAAAAATGTTATTATTAATAGTTTTATAACATTAAGAACGGAATAGAAATTATTCACGTACATGATGATTCTTTGACGTTCTCAAAATGATTCCAATTTTCTTGCGTTTTTTTTAAATGATAACCGACCATGCTCTGTAACTCAAAATATTCATGATACATGTTTAATCCTAAAAAACTTTTTGTGGAGATTTGGCAAATTTGTAAAAACTGTTGTTTTCGCTTTCTCTATAATCCGATCAGATGTACGAACTGTTATATTGGAAAAATTTTTTTTTAAGGAAATTTCGTCACATTCAAGACCCAATGATATAAGACTTTCACAATATTTTGAGAGTTTCAGAGTCTTGAATTGTAAAATTTCGTGATTATTGATTGAAATACAATGTCATATTTTAGTATCCATTGAAAAATAAATTCCGCTCGTGACGAGATGACGTTTTTAAACGAGTTGATTATAACCAACAATTTGATTTTCTCATCAAAAAATGTTATTATTAATAGTTTTATAACATTAAGAACGGAATAGAAATTATTCACGTACATGATGATTCTTTGACGTTCTCAAAATGATTCCAATTTTCTTGCGTTTTTTTAAAATGATAACCGACCATGCTCTGTAACTCAAAATATTCATGATACATGTTTAATCCTGAAAAACTTTTTGTGGAGATTTGGCAAATTTGTAAAAACTGTTGTTTTCGCTTTCTCTATAATCCGATCAGATGTACGAACTGTTATATTGGAAAAATTTTTTTTTAAGGAAATTTCGTCACATTCAAGACCCAAACATATAAGACTTTCACAATATTTTGAGAGTTTCAGAGTCTTGAATTGTAAAATTTCGTGATTATTGATTGAAATACAATGTCATATTTTAGTATCCATTGAAAAATAAATTCCGCTCGTGACGAGATGACGTTTTTAAACGAGTTGATTATAACCAACAATTTGATTTTCTCATCAAAAAATGTTATTATTAATAGTTTTATAACATTAAGAACGGAATAGAAATTATTCACGTACATGATGATTCTTTGACGTTCTCAAAATGATTCCAATTTTCTTGCGTTTTTTTAAAATGATAACCGACCATGCTCTGTAACTCAAAATATTCATGATACATGTTTAATCCTAAAAAACTTTTTGTGGAGATTTGGCAAATTTGTAAAAACTGTTGTTTTCGCTTTCTCTATAATCCGATCAGATGTACGAACTGTTGAATTGGAAAGATTTTTTTTTAAGGAAATTTCGTCACCAATTTGAACAGTTGCGCACATATAGAAGGATCATAGTCAAAGCAGAATCAACATTTTTCAAAAATCTTACCAGTGCAGTGAGCGAGAAAAAAGTACAACGTAAAAGGTGCTAAAATCCTGGGAAATCCATTCAGGCAGTGGTTAATGACATTTGAATTATTTGTAATTTTCCTAACAACGTTTTCATTCCACAAACCCAAGTGAAGTGATTTGAGGCAAGCGAAATAAAGTCAACTTTGAAAATAACGTACGCACTAATATATATTTATAACGGTATTTCGCAACCAGGCAGTGAAAAAAGGACCAATCAGTTCAAGCCCACGATACGCAGTTAAACTCCTAGTGTGCGGAGGATGTTGGAATTCGTGGTTGCCTAGGCAAACCGCTTCGTCCCTCAATGTCCGAGAGAATACGCAACGAGCAACATCAGGGTGAAGGATTTCCCGTAGCAGTGATCCATGATGGACGGGCTTTACGAACACTCGAACACTCGCGTTATTCAGCACGAGGTCTGCAATTATTTTGCTAGACAACGAAAATCAGAACTTTTCCCCGGGAAAAGAGATTCCAAAATCGCGCTTGTTATCAACTTCCACCTTGATCTGGCTGGAAAGTGCACGATAATCCTTGTACTCGTTGCTGAAGAAAGTTCACTCTGGATCAGAGGGTTCAGGGGCACTCGTATGTGATGTTAAAAGGGCACGCCGGAAGTAGATAAATGGCAATTACTTTATGAGCTTAATCTGGCGAATTAACACTTTTGACCGACATGTGTGTCATACTGTTATTCGCAGGACGAACACAATCATACTCAATCTCACCTCAATCGATTAATTGTCGAGAAATTTTGAAAATTGTACCATCATTTCGGTAAGGAATCGCGCATCAGCTTTTATGCTCTTATTTCACACGAAGGAATCGGTATTCGAGAATGGAGCTCAGGTGAAAGGTACACTCGAGAAAAGTTGAAACTGCATTCATAAATATACATTGTAAAATACAAAGGTGTATTATTATAGCTCATGGTCTTTCACGATGAACGTAAAAAGGCTCAGGTGGCTAACCAGAATCGAGATCCAAAGTGTTGCGTTTGTGCACACCTTTCTCAGGTCCCGTTTCACGAGGGAATGTCACTCGTTGAAATTAACGTCTTTCATTCCTGTGGACAGTTGGCTGTCTCGTTTGCGGCTACTGGCTCATCTCGTGAGCTCTTCCTGCAAACCCCCTCGTTCTCTCGCGCTCTCAACCTCTGCTCCCACGTACATACATACGTACGGAACCTTGTGCAGGACCTCGTTAACTCTGAAAAAATTCTTCTCTCCTCGCCATTCTTTTCTTTTTTCGTTTTACTTGAGCCCGCTGCACTTAGACAAATATATATACATGTATATCGCTCGTGATCGTTCAATTTTCTGGTCTCTCGTTTGTACATTACGGGACAACGAGCTAAGGGTCGGAACTACGGTTTTTTATCATTTTTATACGCTTTGAAAAAAGCGGAGGGCGCGGGTCCGTGTGACGATTTGACAAAGTAAAACACGAGGAGACACGAGATTTATGCTTGAGAAATTCGGAAACGTTGGGGCTTATGAAAACACAAATAAACTTGAAAAACTATCGCTTTTGCTGAAGAACAAGATTGTTTTGCCGGTTAGTGATTTTACGACACTTAATGATCCGTTTAAAAAAATTCTTAATGAAATGATAATCCGTCGATGAGTTTTGCAAAAAGTTGTGCAAAATATCCTCCGCACTGTGACCGGAAATATTTTTGAAAGCTTTTGACCGAAAAAAAATTACTCCGCGATGGATTTTGACGGGCAACGATTATTTCAAATTGTGTAATGTATATCGGGCAAAGTTTTTACCGCGACTGTACTGAAAGTTTTTTCGATCGGGTCTCGTTCCCTGGTGGCTCTTTTCACAATTTTCTTTCCATCGGTGGAAAGAGGAATTCAAGTAATGTTAACCACACGAGTCTCTCGTGTCTTATTCGTTCTGTTCCCTCAACTGCATCGGTCTTTCTACAACCTCACCGGCAGATTTGGTCATTCGAGTCACGAGTAATATTTCAAACGTCAGGCGTGCTCCATCCAGCAAAATCGTCGTGGCAAAAAGAATTCCTATTCCATATGTGCATATACACGTTGCACACACCGATAATCGTGTATACAGGACATTCCATGTAAAATTCAATGAGTGCGATTTCGGCGTCAAAAAATTTAAGCTTGTTTTCTCAAATGGATCGCCACCTGTCTGAAGGAAACTCGATTGATTAATTATCGAGAAATTTTGCAAATTGTACAAACATTTCGGCAAAAATACTCCGCACCAGCTTGTTTCATGCTCTGGTACCGTGCAAAAGGAATTTATATTCAAGAATAAAGCTCCCGTGAAACGTACACTCGAGAAAAGTATAGAAACTGCATTCGTAAAGAGACATTGTAAAATACAAAGGTGTATTATGATAACTCGGGGTCTTTCACGATGAACGTAAAAAGGCTCGGATGACTAACCGGAGTCGAGATCCAAAGTGTTACGTTCGTATACGCGTTTTCAGGTCTCGTTTCGAGAGGAAATATCATCCGTTGAAATTAACGTAACGACCTCCACAAATTTCAAAGAAACTCAACCTTAGATGAAACACCGAGAGTATTAATTTCAAACAACGTCGGAAAATAGGAAAATCTTA
Organism: Heteropelma amictum; assembly: GCA_959613375.1. Classification (NCBI taxonomy): domain Eukaryota; kingdom Metazoa; phylum Arthropoda; class Insecta; order Hymenoptera; family Ichneumonidae; genus Heteropelma; species Heteropelma amictum. The sequence continues at coordinate 11,216,922 of OY390720.1, read as the reverse complement.
TATACTTTACGCTTTGATGTTATGTCAGATATTGCAACGGGAAAAAACATTTTTTTGCTAATTTTTTTGTCACTTTATGATTATCGAAAAAAATTGTTTTCTATGATTGAGTTTGTCAACGGTACACATTTGTCAGAAATATGTCAATGCAGGAATGACGAGAAATCAACATAATTTATTTCAATTATCGGTTTTTAGGTAGCGCTGTAATCTGCTTACGTAATTTTCGTACGGATTTTTTGGAAGAATGGCCAACGCCAGGTACGGGACCTCAGTTTGACACAACGATATCATCGAACTTTACTGGTCTTGTCGGCAGCACGGTGCATCTCGTTTGCAAAGTTAAAAACTTGGGTAATCGAACGGTGAGTTATTCTAGTATATTATTCTCTGTTTTTTTTATAAATATACATGAGAAAAATATCGATAATAAAAAACTCATAAGCGTATCGATAAATTTATAAAGAATGACGATGAATAAAATGTCATAATAACCGTACGATTCTCGAAAAATAACAACAATGATAGTACATAATGCGAGCTCGCATGAAGCATAAAAATGACACCTTCTGTTTTCAATCTTTCAATAAACATGTTTTATTAGATATTTAAACCGTCCCAGAAGAAGTTGCACTTGGTCAGATACTTAATTACAGTTATTTTTATGATATTTATTTTCAAACGCAGCAATGTAATACAAGCATCGTAGCATCTACTATGCTTTGAGAAAGAGTGCAATTATTAAGCAAAAAGTGAAAAGTAACGCTGCAAGAGAATCTAAGACTTTTTTACACTTTTCTCCAATTTATCCACTTTATAAGCGGTGATGAACAAAAAAGGGGCTTGAGAGATACCAACGGCATGTAAAGAGAGAAAAAAATGGAAAGAAACGGGAAAAGAAGGGAAACGGCTGAATTGGAGTAAATTCTTTCTCATTCGAATATTTTCTCATCTATATTCTCTATCAAGCCGAAGGCATCCGAGCGTTCCCAATTCCATGATTAAACCTTCCTGAATCTCGCCCTCTTCCTCTCGCTATCTCTCTCTCTCTCCCTTTCTCTCTCACCATGTTAGGTCTTATTCTTGGTTTTTCATTTCCCCCGCGTACTTCAGGGACATTATATTTCTCACTATTCTTCCTATAGCAGTTAATTATGTGTAATATCTTTCCCCGATGGCTATTTGTGAAAGTGCCAGAACGCCGAGAAAAGAGAAAGAAGAGGGGGGGGGGGGGGGGGCGTGTGCGAGATTGAGAAATTTCTGTCAATTGGCCCCTTAAACTTATTAATTACTCGAACAGCTCGAGAATTCTCGTCTCCAGTTTTGCGTTGAATGAATTGAATCTTCCAGATTTCCTCACTTGAAAAATCCGGGTGAGCTGCATCGAAGTTTCTATATATTTATCGTTATCGAACGATTCGATTTGTGATTGGCTGTTTTTTAAAGAGCTGGAGTGGCGGATATCAGCCGTCATAACCACTTTTTTAGACTTGTCTATTTCTTTTTTTTTCTCATTTTCTGTACGGGAATAGTTCATGGTCATTTGAAGTTTTGAAAAATATGTAAATGTTTATGCCTTTTCGGGCACTGAAAACAATCAGCAACGATTTTGAAACTCCGATTTTTAAGCTTGGTGCTACCGTTGCACACCTCGTGAACGTCCAAATGTACGTTTCGAGGGATTAAAAAAGATTTTTATCCCGCGAACTGCAGATATCGTCATTTTTATTCTGAAATAAATGTTAATGGGACTTCGTTCTGGACACAAAAAAATTAGCAACGATTTAAAAGTTCTGAAACCTCGTGTAAAAGCGACCGTACTTCGAATGCGTACAAATGTATGAATTACGGCGTTAATTCTATGATAATGATACGCAAAATATCCACCGGTGAAAAAAGTATACCGCGCGTTTGAGCTACTTTCGATATAAAGCAGATGCAGCAGCGGAATAATTAATATGTCAGAGGTTCGTGTATGATAGAAATCACGTTTTTTCTGTAGCATAATTAACCTCGATTGTGCGATGTCCATCATGATTGGCACGAAAAACTTAATTTTATTCAACGACTGTAGGGTTTGATGCAGCCTCAGGACAGTGAAAAAAAGTCAGAGTTCTCAAGGTACGCTTTTTATATGACAGTTTATTTTATAAAATCATCATAATTTTATCTGAGCGTACGAAGGTCTGTAAAAAATGGCACTAGCTCTTCATCCCCCACCGTATCTCGCGTAGCTATTAATGCCCGAGTAACCGCTCCGACGATTTTACAGTAAAGTCCGAAATCTTTTTTCATTTCCACTCGAAATGCAATTGTATTTGTTTCCTCGTCTTATAAAAATCGCTCATTTATTTTGACATAGATATTACCCGCGACATCGACCGCGTGGAATTAATTTTCTTTTTCGCGAGATCAGAGTTTTCCTGCGTTATTTGAAATGCGAAAAGTTGAAACAGTGAAAGCGACCTAACGGCAGTATCTCAGTCAACACAGCTTTAAACGCTACTTCTTTGAGTTTTTCTTGACTTTCGCTGGGACATCAAGATTTTGTGGGCTGGATACACGTGAGTAACCCAAACGCAGTAGCTCGTGGGAAATATCTAATCTAATTTTTACGAAATAACGTAAAAACGGTTCGGACATAAATATCGATGAACATCGATGAATTTCACATTTGTATTAAAAAAATGTTTTTTCCTATCATTCCCTAACACCGACGGAAGCAGTCAACACAGTTTTATACACTACCTTTTTGAGTTTTACTTGACTTTTGCTAGGGAATCGAGATTTTGTGGCCCCGACACACGTGAGCAAGCCGAACGCAGTAGCTCGTGGGAAATATCCAATCCAATAAACATAAACATAAACATCGATGAATTTCACATCTGTGTTAAAAAAAAAATTATTAAAAAAATTTTTTTTTCAAGTTTTTTTCCTATCATTCGCTAATGCCGACGGAAGCATACACACATCCATTTGATGCATCCGGATGGTTAGATGCGATATTTTCCCGGTCAGCATTTCAAGAGATAGGATAAGAGCGCTGTTTGCTGAGCTCTGAGCCCCCCCCCCCCTTCCACTCCGCTCCAACCTTCTTCTTCGGTTGCAGAACGATCGGAAATCCTTACGTCTCACCGCCTCACCCTCTTGTGTTCCGACGCAAACTCTTATTTTTCTCTTTACCAAGTTAGACGAGTCACGAAGTACGAGAAAACCTGCGAACGAAATACGGCATTTCCCGATTGCGGGCTCGCGTACGTCCGCTGAAAAAGGACAAAAGAAGCATAAAAGGGCCAGAAGAAAACGAAAAGAATGAACATATAAAGTTTGTAATCCGTATCTCAAGCCCGTTTTCCGCGGTTGACATCCGCAATTGTGCCCGTAGTGGCAGCAATATGATACGTGAGTCTGAAAGTAGTAGTGGTCCGTGGAGAATCGTACTACTGTGCACCGGAAGTTATAGTGAGTGACTCTCGTCGCAACGGGCACGTCGGTCTTTCATGACGTGTGACCTGATTTTCGATACGATCTTTATATATATATATATATATACAAATACGAGAAATACTTAAATCCGTATGTGAAATACACTTAACTCCAATTTAATTCAAGGAAATATGTGCATGCCAAAATGATATTTTCATCATGGGAAATGCTCGTGCCAGAATTATGAGAGAAGAAAAAAATTTCAGGAGATATGTGAATTTTTTTCCATTCTCCGCATAATCCTCGAATCTATATTTGCCCATTCGGCTGTACTCGGACTACATGCATGTGAATTACTAATCATCGACGCGTGAGAAAAAAATAATCGGTTTACCGGTTCAAAATTATTTTGTATTTTTTATTCGTTACCAGCATCTGTTTTTTTTTAGTTGAGGAGAAAAAAAACTGCGATTAGAGCGATATCCGATTATTCGAATGAAGAAAGCATGTTTAACTATCGACGAAGATGATTTTCAAAAATGTCCGCGAAATTCCTCGAGTTGACGTATTCGTCGGAAAAGATGACCGAAGAGTTTCAATCGGTGAAAGGAAGCTGCGTACTGTCGTATCCGGACACGTACACGGTCCATTAAAACTCTCACGCGCGGTGTTCTCAATGGAAAGTGCTGTGTATCGTAAAAAAAAACAGACAAAAACAGCTGGTGAACGATGACATGAGGAAACGAGACGTCTGCTCGAAAAAAGATTGAATTATACTGCTCGAGAGAGGGAGAGAGAAACGCGAGACAAGAGCAGAGATATGGAATAAAAAGTGTGAGTGCACAAGAATTCCGAAGATCTCGGAAATGGAAAAATAGGGGAAGCGGATGAAAAGATGCGCTCTCGTCTACTCCATCTCGCGTATGTCCGACCTAGATTACACAATCGTGGAAGTGAAAAAAAAGATAATAGCGAAATATACACACATACTTTGACAATGACATTTTTCACTGAGGTCCTCATGTGTAGGCGCGTATTCGCACGCGCTCAAAGTTTCCGTGCGCGGGGATGAGAGATTCCCTGGAGCTATACACACCCTGGATCGGGAGGCTGTATAGATGCGACACGTGTGTATACGGAGGGATGAATAGCAGGGAGGATAAAGGGGGTAAATGCAGCTGCAGAAACATCTCTGCAGCCGCAGTTGAATCTGACCAAACAAATCCACGTGAGCTGTTTACTCGACCAGTCGAGCTCAAGTCCACATAGATTTTGGTTAAATTCCATTGGTAAACGATAACACAACGAGTCATCTGATAACAATGACACGATCGTTTTAGCCACGAAAATCTGTCTAACTTCCATGTGCATGAAATTTTCAAAATACATCGCTATCTCTGTTTGAGAAAATTATACGACGCCATTGCAGGTTGCATCACGTTTTATCGTGGGTCAGTGACACGTGTATCAAGCTAATGACGTGCGGTGATGACGTTGACGTAAAAACGAGGATGGCCCTTTTTTCACTCGTTTCTTCCCCTCACACATGGGAAAAAGCGAAGCTATCGCGGAAGGCAGACGTTTCACTCCCTCCCAAAAAAAGTTGTACCTTGATAGTCACGAAATTTTGATTACCCTTTGTCAGACATATAGTTATTAGAAGTCAACTGGTATTACGGGTTGAGGCACAACGAACAAAACACCTGAATATCTTTGTTGGCTTTGGAATAACGCGTACATTTTCCATATCGGTATTTAACTGTACGTAACCATGTAACCATGTATGTATGCAACCATGTGCACCCTTCCAAACCGTGTCAATCACGATATGGAAGTACTTGGCATCCGAACCAATTGAACCATGCAACATATCATATGATCTACGAATGATCGTTCAGCCAGAAATACGAAATAAGTGACATTATTTATTCGTTATTTCTGGGTTGAAGGTCATTTACAGGTAACATTATGCAGGTCATATATTACGTACTATAATGTGCAAAAGAGGAATATATGTGATTCCATTGAAAAAAAAAACCTCGAAGACCTTGGAAAAACCGCAAAGAATAAATGTAAAAAAAATGATTGTATAATAACCGTATGCGTCCGTTCAATCCATTTACATTCCGATATGGAAATACCCCGTATTTTCAAACTCAACGGAGATATTCAGGTATTCCGCTCCACCCTGCATATATGTGCGGAGCGCATAAATGCGATAACATAAAAAGTGGAAAAAGGAAGCAAAAAAAAACAGGGTACTCTGAAATTCTGAAAATGTTGTACGAGAGAAACAAGGAATAAAACAAAGAGACAAATATTTAAAAAAAAAAATCATGACAAACTGGTCGGAAAGTTCTAAAAATGTAGAACATCGCGGTTCTGAAACAAACATTTATATCTACGATCGAATAAAATTCGATTTTTTAGAATAACGAAATGATTTTATTTTCGAACTGTGGAAAGATCGCAGTCGAAAATTCTTTTGACGGTTCAAGAGCCGGATTGAGATACGCTGTTAAAATTTCAAATTTTATCGGCTGTTCGTCCAAGACTTTGCGAAATTCCGCAATAATACGATCTTCTTCCATGTACATTTATGTACGCGTGTTTCCACAGCGAAGAAGAGGATAATAGGAAAGTCGTTGAAAAACAATTGCAAAAGCGCAGAAACGAGACTCGACCGAGACACGATCCGATTTAAATTCTGTTGTTGACTACGGAGGAGATGAGGTTATATAGCTAAACGCATTTACCGTACTGCCAAGGAGCCAAAATCGGTTTATGGCGGACAACTTGAATTACAGTACACACATCCGTATACAAAAAAAACATATATATATACATATGTGTATATTGTGATCCTTTGCTCGAAAATCTCACCATTATCTCCGTATGAGAGGTTGGCACGCAAAATAACGTGAACGTTTTCGTATCAAATCGTGTGGATAAAGCCCTTTTCATGGTCTACCATTCCTGGTGCTCATCCGCGTACGTAATATGTTTATCATGTTACATGTTTACGCGAACGAACCGTAACGGTTGGAAAAACCATGATTCCTCGTGAAAATGAGCGAATGAAAAAAATTTCGTTACGACGATGCTCATGTCCGTTCGCATTCTCTGCAGGCTCTGTGTGTTACGTCACCGCCCCAATTTCACAGAGTGCTCCAATTTACACAAGACACTCGTACAGTTTCTGAAAATGCTGCGGAAGAAAATACCCTTGAACAAATAAACGTGTTTCAAAAAACTTGCAAAATAAATAATGGATCATGAAACTCTGATTTTTTTCCAAACTCCTCGTATATATTCCTTTTTGCCTACGTGAGCTTTATTGTTCATATTTATGTCAGTTTATTGGTCATATTTATGTCAGTTTATTGGTCATATTTATGTCAGTTCGACCCACTGACACAATCGTCGCAATAATAAAATTAATCGATTGACATAAAGAAAATTATAAATGGCGTCAAACGGCCATCCGCCCCCCTCAGCCATGACGACAGAAAAAATAAATTTAATTTACTCAATTTTTCGTTGTATCACAATGGATTCGAGAAAAACTCGGTGACAATATTGTCGATTACTGATACGATGAAAAAAATTGATACATGTATATCCCAAATCTTATCGCTCGATTGGAGTCGCGAATATATATTCGACCCTTTTTCGCAAATTCTCACGTCACCTGTTTCGTAAAGTATGCTCGTATTGTTCGATGTGAAATTCACCATACACGTGAACGAAACGGTATACACGGTATATATGATATACGTATCCGTATTATTTACGCAAAAGATATTGCATATCTAAATGCACGTGAACGTCAAACGTATAAATTCCAGGTGTGATATAACGATAGCAATAAGCGAGCTGGAAACATATACTATGTATTATATGATACATCTACTGAGGGAGAAATATGGAGAAAGAGAGAGAAAGAGAAGATGCCAAAGTTCTCATAGGGGTGAGAGGATGAGGCCGATAAATTTGAATTCACGAGTTTACGGCCCCCTATCGATCTTTCTAGCGCAATACACGTATACCATTTTCCTCCAACACCATAGATATTCCATGGCATGAACGAAAAAGGAGAGAACAGACAGCAGGATCATAGCGCGATATATCAAGTATATGCTTTGCCATTGTAGGGAGCAATATTCCATGTCCAAGCTCAACATGCTCGACATGCCTAGCGCGACGTTCTCCCTGTGTTAGCTGATATTTGAATTTTGAACCACCAGAGTATTTACATCAATACACTCATTTTGCTATAAGAGGCTCGAAATCGTTCCTGGTCAGTAGGCTCGTATCACGATTAAATTTCACGTGACACTATCCTTATTTACTCGATTTTATATTTATTTATAATACGCTTTTCGTAATACTTTGATTTTATTGTAATTCATTTCTAAAGCAACTGAAGATCGTCTTCACATTATTCGTCGTAACTGCGACTTTGCATTTTTTTCATACTAACTAACGCAGACGCCCGCTTCGCTATACCTTTTTTTGCCGTGGATATTTCGCGTATCGCCAGCTCAAAATTAACACTATAATTCAAACATCTGTACGTACTCGCGGTACCCAACGGTTGTTACCACTAATCTTTGGAGCTTTAAGATCGTCGCTGATTATTTTGAGCGCCCAGAAAGGGGTCACCTAAATATTCAAAGATTTTTCGACAAAAATACATATCCAAAACTTCGAACGACCATAAACTTTTTTCCTACTGAAAATTTAAAATAAAACGAAAACTGCAAGTGTTGGTTATGACCGAAATACAGTTTGACATATCCGTACATATCTATTATGACTTGTGATAATACTCGTGTGACATCCGCCACTTTAGCTCTTTTTTTAAAAAACAGCCAATCACAAAACGAATAAATCGACAACAATAAATTTATCGAAAATTCGATACTGCGTACACGGATTTTTTTAAGAAACGACAAAAGGATAATAAATATGGTAATTTAAGGTATTACCAGAAACATTTTTAGTATCTAAAAGTACATAATTTATGAAAAAATTTTATTCTTGGTTGTAGTTATAGTCGCGATAATCATTTTTATAATTTATTTAAATTGAGAGCTCTGCCCAATTCGTAAATGATAAAAAAAGTGCCTCTGTGAAAGGATTACCTCAATGAGAAAAAACAATGAAAAGTATAATTCAATATCCTTGTCCGTCACACCTTGTTCGTTTCACGAACATACTGCCTCTTTTTTACCTTTGGACTGTGGTGATTTAATGAGCTTAAATCCCTTTTAAAATTCCCGAAATACCGTAGCCATATATCTTACATTCAGCTCGGACAAAATTTCGATCACACGACAGGGAAAAATTCAAACATTGTCGCTTTGCTTGGTAGTCGATTTTTATGAGTTTTCGTGATTGCCGAATACGATAATGATTGCAAAATCAACAGCTTGAGATGCACTGCTCTCCTCCAGTTCACAACCAAATTGGTTTGCTTCTGATTTGCTACTACTTCAAATCCAGGCACCAGATTGCCAGTACCTACTATTTTTGCAAATTTCAATTACCAAACAAGAATACATCGAAGTGTCAGAATATCATCGTCCTGGCTCGAAAATGTTGTGTTTGAACCACATTTTACGAAAGCTCGCTGTTCTACGTGAATTTTTAGTAAATATTGCTCTAGGATGCACAGCTCCACCGCGCAAATATTTGGATTAAAAATCGGCGGTCCAAAAAGCGGTTCTTAGTTCCCAATCGACAAAGACAGTCGAAACGATACGCAGCATGAGTTTTATCCTCATGCAGCCTTCGCACAAAATGTCTCAAGAGCTTCACCTTATAACTCGCCAACACCGGCATTCTGCAACGCGATGAAAGCAACCCTTGTCGTAAAAAGCTTCGCAATTTTTTCACCCTTCCGGCTTAAAATACGTTCAATCTTTCCATCCTCTGTTTTTTCACAATCGCTGCCGACACGGCCTTTTTATTCTCTCGCTTGCTACAATTTCCGCATCCAACCCCCGTACACACCTATTACGGTATATGCATTATTACTATGATTATTCTGTATTTTACGTCAGGTTACTAAAGAAAAGGCTGGACTATAATACACGAGAGCTTTTACGATATCAGCTTTTTCCCTATTATCTGGAATGCTTCCTGCAAAAATTAATGAAAAATAAGTCGTTAAATTTTTATGCATCGGGAAAATTCCCGATGGCTGAAAGGGTACGAATTTTATATCCAAACTCGATGGCTTCATCGGTCTTCGTTACGAAAGAAATATATAGTATAAATAAAATGAAGAAGTCCCGACGAGAATGCACGCAATACAAGATTCCACGGATACAAGGGGCGTGTACACCGTCCCCATTTGTCGTCGTTAAAATCGATTTATCGCTCGAGAGCTTCAACATTTCGTTGGCCAAATCTCCCTGCGTGGCATTGTCTGCAGCACGTTTATGCGTGACTTAATTTGTCGTTGTGGGGAAAAAACCGATCCAATATCCCATTCCGATATAATACGATCGATGGAACAAAAAGAAGCAATTTCCGTTATATACAATGGGTAGAAACAACAAGAAGTGTCACTTTAATTATTTTCAAATCCTAAATTTACCAAACTTTCGTCATTCGGCGAAAAGAAAAAATAAATATTACAAAATACGAATTATCGTTTTGTCCGCTCGAATTTCCCTGTTTCCGAAATGGTATTTTAATATCTGCGCAACAGTCTCACGCGCGACCTCTTCATTCGACTAATGAAATCGTTTCGTAATTATTTTTTGTCGATAAAAAAAACCAGGTTTCTTGGGTGCGACACAGAGACATACACTTATTAACGGTTGGCCGTTATACTTATACCAGCGATCAACGCTTCGAGGCATTGCACTCACCTTACACCGAAGAGTGGACGTTGAAGATACGATATCCTCAGCTCAAGGACTCGGGTTATTACGAGTGCCAAATATCCACGACTCCGCCAATTGGACACCCTGTGTACTTGACCATAGTGGGTAAGCGTCATCAGACATGGCAATTTCATTCAAAAGGTTATATGCCGCACGTGCGTCAATAAAAATCAAATCAAACGTGATGGAAAACATGGTGGAAAAAAAATACCGATTTTTCACTCGATTCTAGCATACTTTGAGACGATATTATTTTTATTATTTTTAATCGATATTATTTCAATTTAAATGTATTTTATGCAACAAGTGCTGAATACGAATTACCTCGCGCCTGACGTTGTCGCATGAGCCGACTGCTTTGGTTGGAAATTGACAAAATTATACGAGTGGAAAGTTTCGCCAAAAAACCGAGGCGATTTTGGCAACTTCAAGGTGCATGTCCACTGAGCCAGTTTTTTGAGCGATAACTCTTGCATGAAAATTGAAATTGAAATGAAAATTTTGTATTGAAAAAAAACGCTCAACATTGAAAAACTCTCGGCTTTTCCGGAAAAACTGAACAAAAATAGAAGCAGCTAATAGCGTTGAATAATTGTTCTCTATTTATTCTTGAAAAGTTGATTCAAAGACAAGAAAGAATAAAAAATGTCGTCATTCGGTTCATTTTTCGCCAAATGACAGGCTTTAAAACAAAACACGAATTTCTGAAAAAAATCATCACTTCCAGTTCGATAGAGAAATTTCAAAGATTCCAAAATGATCTTCTCCTCGATCTGATAAAAATTTCGGAAAAATATTAAAAACTAAAAGGCTTCGAAGAAGTGGTGGATTCCGCATGGAATGCCCCGTGTATTACACTCTGCGAAATGCAGACGCGTTATCTTACGAGAAAGAGTATAATACACATAGTTGCTTCGTGTTTCCAGAGCCAGTTACTATCATCGTCGGTGCGCCAGATCTGTTTGTGAATAAAGGAAGCACCATCAATCTCACCTGTCTTGTGAAAAATGTACCGGATCCACCGCCTACCATGATATGGCGTCACAACAACGTCGTGAGTTACTGAATTATTCTTTTTTCACTGTCTGTCTTTTTCACCCAATTCCGGTAATGCCATGCAATTTACATCGAAAGAACATTCCTGTCTTGAATTTTTTCAAACATACATTATTATCGAGACCATCATTTTTCATCACCTTTGGACCGCTGGGATTGAGGCAATCAGAAAAAATCTCGATTTCTTTGGAAATGGCCCAATCTTTACATTTTTTTATAATTGATTTATCCACGTTTATTGACTTTTGTACTCAAATATGGGCTTTTGCAGCATGATATCGAGAGATTAATACTAACATGGAAAACAGCCTACTATAGCGTAGTATTTTCGGCTCTGTACGTTTGATATATCGGAGGGTATTTCCGCCTAGGCGTTCATTTCGATCCCTGGCATATTTGTTGTAGTGAACATAAAATTTTCAACGTTTTTCATCCCTGCTTTCAGGGTAGCGGTTTTTCTTAAATAAAAACGACACTTTAATGAGATTGAGCGAGATTTACGGTAGAAAAAAAGTCAAACCTTTTCAAAAAGTCAAACTTTGTTAAAAACCATAATGAGAAATGCAAAATTGCCGTCGAAAAAATCTATAGTCGTATACGTAACTTCTATCAGTATAGTCGACAGCGATAATTTTCTTCAAACGCCATAGTCCCAATACATGGTAGCAATCCTTAATACATAACACATATACTGCGTCTCTACGCATAAAGCTTCATTATTTCGAATCAAACGCGATTAAAGAAAAATTAAGCAAGATGGATATTATTCGACGCAAGCGATTAATCAATAATGTCAATGGTTGCTCGTGACTATGTAGGGCATGCTCCAAAATTCACAGCCAGTGCTGAGAGCTTGCTGTTAATGTAACGACATAAAGTGCCCTGCGGTGTGCGTTCCATTTTTGTCAACGCGCTGTGATGGATGTGCCCGATGGAATCAGGGTACATTCCAGCACTGCATAAGCGCCCTAGCATGAATTTTGGAATGCAGTATGAAACGCTAGCAGCGCTGATAGTTGATTTAGCAATATACCCCTAATTTGACGAATCAACATCTCGGTGATGTAAGCAGATATTCCGTACAACCGTTTAAATAATACTAGCCAGGTGGGAAAAGCCAATTAATGGAAAAATTGATAAATTTCGTTGATACGAGAGTCAAAAAATTCTGATTCGTGTAACGATTATAATGTTCGTATAGAAACAGTGTTCTACAATCGGACAAATTCGAATCTATACGTACAGATTGAAATAAGAAAAAAAGAAAATTGTACAGATTAAATTTGTTACATCTCCCTGTTGAATCGTTCCTCGAAAGAGTCTCGACGATCGAATGACCGCTTTACAATAATTCCTCAAGAAACGTACATCGAAGAACCTGATCGAAGAAATTGAAAAGGAAAAAATGCAAGAAACTCATTTCACCGTTACAATGATTTTTTTTTTCATTTTTCTTTAATTTTTTTCGTTCGAGTACGATATACTAACGAGAGAATGGCGAAAGGATCTCTCGAGAAATGAGAAATTGCACCGAGAGAGACGGGGAATGACATGAGCAAAGGTGCACTGCTGTGTGGTAGAAAGACGATTTAGACGTTTCTGTGTTCGAAGAGACTGAGCAAAGAAGCAAAGGAGAATGCAAGAGCGAGATAAATACCGAGAGAGAGAGAGAGAGAGTGGGAGAGAGAAAAAGCAAAAGGGGAGTAGAAACGCGATGCTTCGTGCTGTGAAAATAAATTTACCCCGTCTGAGAAGGGTAGCAGCTTCGAAGAGGCGAGCGGAGAGTTAGATGGGCAGCGCGAAGGAGTTCCCTTGGCTAGTCGCCTTATATTTTTCTCTTTCAACTTCTCTTTCTCGTTGTCGTCGTAGTCGTAGTTGTCGTTGTCGTTGTACTCATTCCATGTACATTGCTCCTTGGGAATGCGCATCTCGAATGAAATTGCACACTCCTTGTAGAGGAGGAGCGTTCCTCGTTCGAGCATCCGCGATTTCGCGACTATCGCGTTTCTCATTTTTTCTCATTCCTCCTTCCCTCTCTCTCTCGCTCGCTCTTTGTCTCTATCTCTTGCTTCTTATCGCTGCTACACTCTCGGCAAAGCCTTTACGGTTTCTTTTGAATCTGCAAAATCTACTTTTCGTGTGCTCGGTAGGACATTAACTTCGACTCACCACGGGGCGGTATAAGCCTCGTAACCGAGAAGGGACGCGAGACGTCGAGTCGTCTGATGATACAGAAAGCGGTGCAAACCGACGACGGTGAATACACCTGCGGGCCCAGCAACGCCAGTCCCAGCAGTATAAGAGTTCACGTCGTTAAAGGTGAGACTTTTATATCCAAGTAAAAATACGACTAGTTTTTTCGACATTCGGGCTTCTAATTATCTCGAGGGGCAGATATTTCATTTTTTTTCTCCAATTTCATGTCTATCTTTTCGACGATCGTCCAAATGTAGAATTATCCTTGAAAATTGTTCGAAAACCCAAAATTCACACCGCACCGTCAAAAACATGTGCATTTCAATTAAACACTTTGACACTCAACAGCAGATTTATTTCAACAGCTCGAGAGCGCGGAAAAAAGTAGAAAAACAAGTTTTGAAAATTGTTTTTTTGCTTTGCTTCGTCGAAAGGAGGGCTGTCGAAACATTCGTGTCACGCTTTTTTTTTTACGAGTCCGCTCGAAATAAAATGACACGTAAGCGAGCGTTTTTCGGTTGTTCGTCATGGATGCAACGCGCTGTTTTATTTTCACCCGCGAGAAACTTTTCACCCTGAACGGGAGACATTTTCCCGACGAGGAACATGAAATTACCAAGCCGCGAAATGCCTCGTCTTAATGCCCACCCGTTTGTGTGACTTACCCGCTCGAGTTTCGAAAATTTTCCTACCGACAGTACTTTAATTCGGGCGTATAATCAGTGCGATGTTTACCTTTCATCTGGATTATCATATCATCCCAGTGCGAGATGAGCCGGCTGAGATCGTCGCAAACAGACCGAGGGACACGATAAAATATAATAAGAGTGTACCCACATAAATTTCAAGGAGACGCGTTTGCTCCCCTCGGTAATATCATTATTCCTCTCGCCCTTATTAAAAAATGAGAGCTGCTGCGATAAAAAAATAATGCAAAAATGAAACACGGTAGAAATCTCATTGAGAATATGTACGTTCTTTAATATCCGTATTACTGACACTCACAGATGTGACATGTGTTGCAGAGGAACATCCCGCGGCGATGCATCACGGCGACGGAAGCACGCCGTATCCTGGCGGGCACTTAATTTTTTTTCTAACTTCGATAATGGCTACTCTAATATTTCTATGAAAAAAACAAAATCAGAATAAAGAAAAAAGAAGACTCAAAGTCGTGACACTTCTCGTTTACGAACGCGTGAATTCGCGAAAGAAAATAATTGCGAAACGAGAACAAATTTTGAAAATACTTGTGCAGGGTAAATTCCGAAACTACCATTTATATTGTATTACCGTGACCAAAGAATTTTCGAAATATCACCGCGCGCGCACACACACACACACAGGTACACATATACAGACTCAAGAAATATACAGATGCGGCACCCTTGAATCGATAAAAAATAATCGGTCAGGGAAAATTTCGTTAGTTCATCGTGACGTGAGAAACGAAATGTGACGACCGTCTGTCGTGGAAGATTCTACGAAAAAAAAAGTTAACGAATAAACAAATTATGGAGAACGGTACAGGCGACATGCGTCATCGAATTATTTGAATAAATTGTAAATAAAAATTATTGTATGTACATATCAATAAATCGATCGTCTTTGATGCAAAGTTTTGTGGATTTATTGCTTGAGTTTTCAATCTTTTTACGCTGTTATTCACTTTGTTTTCTTCGAGTTGTACGTTAACCTGCTGTCTCATCGACGATCGCTGTTCCTCTCTGATCCCATCAAAACTTCTTTTCTTCCTTTGAACGAAGATCAGCACAAAACTCGTTGATTTTCAAATTTCAATCCCGCTGTGAAAAAGTTTGACGAAAATCGTTATTCATCTTCCACCGAAATTTTTCGTACAATTTACTCTTCGTTTCGTATCAATTATAATTTGCAGCAACGGCACGATAATCGCCGTAGCATAACTCTCTGAAACAAAAAAAATGAGCTACTCAACATTATTTCAGTTACGGAAAGTGTAGAAATTCATGGCGTTAAATTTGCATCTTAATGCAGGATGGAATCTCGAATCGAAAAGTATTTTTCGCAAATTTTGAATTATTCAATGCTTGATGGAAAAAGCTCGGAGTAAATAATTTTACTCCATGTAACATTAGGTTGTGTAAAAAAAAAGGTTTTTCGTCGAAATGAGTTCGAAAATTTCGGTTACATGAAAAAGGACGCTAGTTGATCAGTGCCCCATCGTAATTTTCTATTTTCCATAGAAATAAAATATGGGAAAAACAATCTGAGTGTATTCAGATTTATCTTGTGAAACGACGTTTTTCTCGTAGATCATTCATTTTACCATCAAGCAATATCCAAGAGTATTTTGTACTATGGAAATTGCAAACTTTTACCCTTCAAAATGACCATTTTCTGTGGAAAATAATTCAAGAATTACCTCCTTCTTTTTTAATTATAAAAATTAGTTAAATTCTGATATTCTATAGTGTTCACATATAAGTTTAAATAAAACAATGGACAGCGATTTTCTAGCTATTCTCGCCTGTCGTTTCAAAGGGTACAATTTTATCATAATTATTTACGAAATTTTTTTTTCACAAGAGTCACGACCGTAATGTCCAAAAGGACGGTTTATGCACGAATGAAACTTTGGGCAGCTATACTACATAACGATCAGTGTTCTGTATCTCGAGAGGAGACTTTTTTGCAGAGCGGTTTATTTTCGACGAAAAATTAATTACGCGTTTTGCTCCGAGACTTGTCGTCATTCAATAATAAAACACCGAACACACTTTACGTTTTAGTGCAAATATTAACAGCTAAAATTTCAACTGGGCTTTTCCTTCGGGTGCTTGAAAAATCTTAACCCGTCTGGAGTGGAAACGAAAAAAAATGTACACACCCTAATGTATATATCATACCCGAGGGATATGAGAACGGAGCGAATAAACGCCGGTTCGTCAGATATTCAAATGATTGGGATGTTTGCGTCAGTCAACAGCGTGGAAAAATAAAATAAATAAAACAAAAAGAGTTCGTGTTAGCGGCCGAGTCTCTCTCGTCAAACGTATACTACAACGATTCGCCCAAAGTGTTGACGTTTTCCACGCTAAATTCGGAGCAGTAAAATAAAAGAGGAATCTTTCCGCCACCCTGGAAGCTTTACCTCAACGAGCTACCGTACAACGGGAGCTCTTCAGATATTCGATGAAGTCAACAACCCTGGGATCTTGCGAACGTGGCATTGTGGGTGGTACGTTCCAGGCACGATCGAGCTTTTTCCAGGGGCTGCAAATTCTTGCATCTTTATCTTTGTCAATTCTCTCACGATTCTCGGCTGACTGCTCGTGCAACGTCATTTGTTTTCCAAACACGAAGAGACAGGGCCCAAGATAGGGCTGAAAATTTGTTGGCACATTTTGCTTGTACGCGAGCTTAAAGCCACCAGTTTCGGCTGCTGGATTCAACGGAAGGTCCATCACCACTGAAACCAAATTTAATCGTTCGCCCGCGTTTCTTCAAAATTATTTCAAAGGAAAATAAAACGGAATATCGATGTGATTGCCTTGACAAATTTCCCTAGATTTTGTTGGGTTTTGCAAAAATCACTTTGAATCGAAGCAGAATTTTAAAAGAATGAAATAAACAGGTATATGTACGAGAAGAAAAAGGTTGGAAGGAGCGGAAAAATCCGACGATGGTTTTTCTCAACATCGCTGAGGGGCTAAAGTCTCGAAGTTTTATTTGATTAGCGTCCGAATCGTACTGTCGAAATAAACACCTCTCAAATAAGGTTGAAGAAATAATTCGTCAAATATTCACACCCACCCTTCAATACGCCAATTTTCACAAACGTCACAATTTATAATAACTTTCATGTTCTCGCAAACTTTCCTTCCCTTTATCCTCCCACCCCGTTCCTCTCTGTCTGTCTCTCTCTCTGTACTCAATATTTCTGCTCTGCTATTGAACTTTCTCTGAACCTGATAATCCGTATGAATATTAATAAAATTAATTCCTTTCGAAAAGTTATTTTTCACATAACAATATGAGAAAATTTATAGCCAAACCTTCGACAAGGGAAAATAAAACGGAATATCGATGTGATCGCCTTAACATATTTCCCTAGATTTTGTTGGGTTTTGTAAAAATCACTTTGAATCGAAGCAGAATTTTAAAAGAATGAAATAAACGGGCATATGTACGAGAAGAAAAAGGTTGGAAGGAGCGGAAAAATCCGACGATGGTTTTTCTCAACATCGCTGAGGGGCTAAAGTCTCGAAGTTTTATTTGATTAGCGTCCGAATCGTACTGTCGATATAAACACCTCTCAAATAAGGTTGAAGAAATAATTCGTCAAATATTCACACCCACCCTTCAATACGCCAATTTTCACAAACGTCACAATTTATAATAACTTTCATGTTCTCGCAAACTTTCCTTCCCTTTATCCTCCCACCCCGTTCCTCTCTGTCTGTCTCTCTCTGTACTCAATATTTCTGCTCTGCTATTGAACTTTCTCTGAACCTGATAATCCGTATGAATATTAATAAAATTGATTTCTTTCGAAAAGTTATTTTTCACATAACAATATGAGAATATTTATAGCCAAACCTTTGACAAGGCTCTCGAGAACTCCATCGTAAAGACGCTGAGTTATCTTCGAACTCGGTGGATTCATTCTTGGATTCGTATTTATCTCTATCAACCATACCGAAAGATCGTTCATTACCATAAAATCAGCGCCATATAGTTCGAAACTACAGCGGCGCTTATCCATATATTCCTGCGAGGCCAACATCGTCAAAATAATGGCCTGTGACATTTTCGGGTAAATCTCGTCATAATAGGGTTCACCTTTGTACCCGACATCTCTGAAAAATTACGTATTGCATCCGTTAAAAGAAAACAAGAAAAAATGGAATTTCTGTATAAAAATAAAAATGCACGTTTATTTAAAAGCGAAAGATAATGGACAGCGAAAGCTAAAATAATTAACCTCCGAGAAAAAAACAATCGCCAGCGTTACCAAGCTATCGATCGCCGGGCCGTTAAAAAAAAATCATCCTTTTTTCTGTCGCACGATATAGCGGATGTAATCAAACTCGGTACAGAGGAAAAAAAATCCGCGTTTTTTGGGGCGAGAAAATTAATAGCTGAAATGGCTCGGAAAAATCGCTGATGGAATTCTGGCCGTAAGAAATTGGAAGCGATCACTCTAGTTTTTCTCCATCCTCCGGATAACATTTCGGTACTTTATAAAAATAGAAATTTCCTCGCTTTTTCATTCTTTAATATTTGACGATGAAAATCGTCAATTTATCCACGCCTTTCGAGCGCGGAAAAGAGTGTTGAAACGAGAGAATCGAGTGCTCGGGAAGCGAAAAGATAAAACGAAAAAATAAAAACGCTCTCCTTCCGTTATATTTCTATTACCCATTCTCGTTTACCCCCGTGACTTTTCTTTAAACCGGGAAGAAATAAAAACCGACGGTAAAATTACTTCAAATATTCGTTCAGTTTTGCGCAATCCCATTCCTGATCTCGAATCGATTCCACCATCGTGAATTCCGTCTGCACTCGCTCATCCATATTCCCCAACTGGTTATTACGCTTTCGTAATCTTCGTCTGTTTTCGTAAGAATATTTTTGTTGCACAGCCGTATTGCAGATGTGGATTGCCTCGTGATAAGTAGTGAACGTATAAGGCTTCGAGCTAAATCGTAATAAAGCTTCTCTGTTAAAAAAAAACGAGAAGGAAAAATCAATTAAACGGTGAGTCGGAGCTCTCTTCACGCTAGTGACATGTAGGAGGATCGACATTGTTATTATTATTTAAATCGGGGGCCGAAAAAATTCGATTTATTTTTATGCTCGCTCCGTACATGTAAAAATAGACAACGTACTCTCACGCTTAACCGAGGGGTAGTTGTTATAAAAAATCCATCGATAGCTCTATAATTGGACAAAAAATTATGACGGGAAATATGTTTATCACGGGGTCAGGCGATATGTAATTCAGCACGTGTCGTGAAATTAATGTCTTAAAATGTATTTCTTTCGCTACTGCAAGAGCAAATCATGATTTCTGACGAACAGCAAATTTCGCACGTTGTATATGAGGATCCAAACCCCGTTCAAGTTTTTTATTGCAATTTTCAGGTTATTCGAAAATTAGAGCAATGTAAAGATAAAAAGCTTTTTTTCATGTTATTCATCGCTGCGAAATACGTATAAAATAATTTTTTCGAAAAAGTTCCTTGTTATTTCTACTATAAGGGAAACGCGAAATGTTTAGACTTAAATTTTTCATGTAATTATTCACTCGACAAAAAAAGTAATTACTCAAAGATCCATATGGTCAAGGGGAACGTGTCGGTTACGAGATACCATAGTCGTATGTCAAACTTCGTGTCCTTCGTCAACAGAGGCTTTTCTGAAATTAATCGCAAATAAAATCATCAAGCCTTGGCGATTAAATAAAAACCGTTATAATATCCATAAATATCCAGAAGTTGGAAAAACATTAAAGAACCTATGTATTTTTGTACGACGAAGTAATCCTTGGGTTTGCTTTCGACCCGACGCATAATATCCTTCAAATTGTGGGAAATAACGATGCCACTGCCACAGCAGAGATCACTCGGTTTTAAGATCCAAATATTTCGCATTCCATTTAGCTCGTATTGCGGATCGATTGATTTCAATTTTTTCAGCGTTTCTGTCGCTGACAAATAACATTTCTGAAAGGAAATAGACACAACGCTATAAAGGCAGTTATTTCTTGGAAATCTTTGACGACGAATAATAGTATCAAATTATATCCCCAAAAATTTTGACAAATCCCAGCTAGGAAAATGGAAAAACGTGCGTTTTGAATAAATGAAGATTGACAATACGCCTATGTAAGAGTCATATCGTTCTTTGACAAAGAGAAGCAGCCTACTTTATTCGCTGCAGAATGACGTGATAATGAATTTAAAGTGACCTCAAAACGGGACTGGGCTTCGGAGTTGCGCAGACCAGCGATTCCATTGCCTCGATGCAAAACTCTCGAGTAATCCTCCAAGTAGGTATTCCACTGGTCGGACCTCGCATCCTTTTTGCTATTCATTTCGACGTCTATGTTATGATCTCTCGCTTCGGCCAAAAATTCTTCGCATTGCTCCAGCGCAAATTCCAGCTGACTTATTGGAATCGGCTCGAGTCCAAGATCGACGAAGGACTCTCCTCTCTCGATTCTCTCGACGTACCATTTCAATAATCCCACACACGCATTTATACGATAATCCTTCAAAAAATCATCAGCCTCGCGAGTCACGTTGTAAGAACGGGGATACTGTACGTTGGCGACATTCGCTTCGCACTGCCAGTGAGAATCACGAAGAATGTGGGCCATACCGAGCTGAGCAGAGATATCCAAGAATATATTAATTGCCACATTTTTTAAATTCTTCTCCCGCATTTCACATTAGTTATTCGCGAGTGCTATATACCGCGATTATTTTTTCAACATGTTGCGCGTATTTCGATCCGTTGGCACGAGTGAAACCACAGTCGAAGCTGGTTTTTAACGTGAAATATTCTTTAATTGAAAAATCGTATGATTTGAAGCAAACCTTGGATGTATAAACGTAGGATCTCTGCAATCGATTGAGTAAAACGTGACTCCTGACGGACGAATCCCATTCGACGAAATCATTGCGACAGTCCCAAATAAAATCGGGCTGCTTGTGACGCAAAAGTGCAAAGACAAGAGCTTTTTCGTTGATCGTGCCATCGGCATTTTTCATGTTAGCCATTGATTTCGACTCGAGGCTGGCGACACTTCCTGGATCGCCAAGCATACGCGAATAAGCATAGAAAACAGTTCAGGTATTATACCGTATTTTTGGGAAAGTAAATTTACAAAAAAAAATCGCTTTCTCACCGTACGGAACCATTCTCGTCTTCGTCGACTCGTATTTTTGTATCCACCCTCTTTCTTCCAACGCTTGTGACAATTTTGGAAGATCACCGCGTATTAAAAATATTTTGTGTCTCTAAAATCGATAACAGAGTGTAAAATAATGTACCGTTGAACGGCACATACATCGCGGAATTTCATTGGAAATATCACTCTAGAATATTTCATTTCAATTTCAATTATAGTATCGATCGTAAGAAAAAATCAGACCTTCACCGCTCTTTCCACTCGAGCTCTAATCTCGTGATATAATTTTTTTCTCGCTGCACTTGCTTCGCAACACTCATTGCTGTGTTTATCCGTAGGACAACAGCAAGTATTTTCCATCAATAGATTTTCCAAACCGTCACACTCGGGTAAGTCACATGACCTTTTCGTGAAAGATTCCTGCGCTTCTTGGCCAGATGAGCGCAGGGATGAATTGTCCTGCGATTTGTTGTAAGGATTTGCCGGACTTTCGGGTCTCTCGAGAATTATTTCTTCATTCGAACTTTCGTCTTTTTTTTCCTCCCTGGATTTCTCCGTCGAGTCTGATTTTCCTTCAATCGTCATTTTACTCGGCCGCGAAATCGAGCCCTCGGGTTTTTCCAATTCCTCCAAACTGCTTCTGAATCATCAGTTACTTCCAATAACGATTTTCCATATCGTATTGTTTTTCATAATATATTTTTTGGTTCAAAAAATGTTTGTATCCGCATTGTTTCGTGTTCGGAATAACACAAGCGATATACGCAGTAAAAATGTGCAACTTTATCAATCACATTTTTATGGATTTCTTCTATGGTGCCTTATATAAACAAAAGTTGCACCCAAACTTTTTCTTTCAACGTTCTCAATTCGTAAAAGCGTGTATTCCGATTTCGAATACTTTGATAATCCACGTGTTATTTTGCCAATAAAACGAGTGATTTTTATGAAATTCATTATTCAATAGCGTAAATTCCTCTACACAGCTTTCGAAAATTTAACGAAAATAAAGAGTACATAGAATTTGTGTTACTGTAAGAAAGATGATGAAATTTAAATGCAATTAATACTACAGACAAAAACCGGGCAAGTTGGCTTGCTCATTATTTTATTTCGGTCACGAGGCAATCTGAATGTGGAACTCAAAATTATAAAACGCACGCTCACAGACGGATTCTTTGTGTGGAGCATACAAATTTCAAGCAGCAATGTTGAACAATAAAAATTATGCACTTTTAATTGTCTAATTTAATTAGACTCGAGAATAACCTACCTAACGGTTCTTCGTGAAGACTTTGTCGATGATTGCTTTCTTTGACGGGATTGACTATTGAACTTTATCGTGGAATCAACGCCGACACTCTGTGAAAAAGGACGAGCTGATCTTTCGTACTTGCCTTCGCTTTGCCTCTTCATTTCCAAAAAGTTTGAATCTCACTAATTCTCGTTTCGGACTCGCGAGTTGAGCCAATGATTTTTTCACTTTAGGAATTTTTTCATTCTGCCAAAGAGGTGTATACTTCTTGTATAAAAATGGGAAACTTCAAAATTTAGCTACCGGGAATCGGAAAACCTGTCACTTTCGAAAAGTGACATGTTGTTGTTTCTACGTCGGTTGTCAGAAATTATCGATACATCGATTAATGCATTTGTTTCTTGCCTCGCGCATATTTCAAATAATAATATTATTATGACCCTTATGCTGAGCGATAATTGGACCATTAAGGTAGTGCTAAGGCGAATCGATTGAAAACAGAACGTTTTGTAATTTTGCAGAAATGTCATTCATTATATTCTGCTCGAGTTGGCTATCAGATGTGAACTAAAATTCATCATTTTTTAACATAAACTTGACGAAACATGGCCGCGGAATGTCCCGAGAAATCGCCACAAAAAGACAGCGGGCCGTGCATACATTTCATCTTTTTATATCAACCGCAATAATCACAATAAGTTGAAAATCTGAAAATACTTGAAACTAATTTTTGAACGAGACGATCGCGGCAGTGCTACGTCAAACTTGTTTTCAGGACCAAATAATTCAATCCTCTCCCCTTAACCCGTCGTATACATGTACAATATAATAAATGTTAAAATGCATTGCGAATTTACGAGTTTGTAAGCCGGCATTTTATACAACAGGGAGCTGTGCAATATCCAGCGTGCGATACGAAATATGTTGCGTCCTCTCATAAATACAGCGTTATTCCTGCTAAGACAAAGCTTCGTGACGATATAATACTCCATAATGAGATAATTAGGTTATATCGTTGTTTCCCACTGCTATACAACGATTTTATCATGAAAATCTCATTGAACGAACGAGAACAGATCGAAAAGCTCGCATTCGTATGGGATACACGAACAGTCACGATCAACACTGCTTCCTCCCGATCAACTTGTTTCTCGAAGCGTGACTCGCCGAGAGTGTCATACTATATTATGTATAACTTAACAGAATCGTTGCAACTAGAATTGTACTAATTGTGCTCGGCAAGAGAATACCTTGCTTATCCAATATAGCCGTTTAACTAGAAACTGTATAAAGGCAATTTGCGCGTCGGTTAGTGGCAACGGAATAACCGCATCAGTTGTGGAACGATTTCCAAGGCCATTGGAATACTGCAGCGTGCAAAAGTAGGTATAACGCTTACATGTAGGACTCAAGGATTGCCCGCTACTGACGGTATCCTCGCCGGTATGTGGGTCACAGTTTCGGTCGTACGATTACATTTAATCCTATCCAGTATCCTGTACCGTTTCACACTCGAGAAAAACAAAACGCTATTACTTTTCGCTTTTGTCTAGATTTCGATGTCGATGTTGAAAATTCCTTACTGTTTTCACTCAATTGCGTTGGCATAATGACTCTAATTGTGAGAAATTGGGTATAAGGTAGATTTTAATTGACAACATCCAACCGGCTGACGAGTGTACTGTATACACGTTTCAAACGAGATGAGTTTCGTTCTTCTCTGCAAAAACTAGGTTAAAAATGAGTAATGGGGCTGTTACAGCTGTAACGTCGGAAATAATAAATTTTGTGCATAGCAGGTGGGTTGAGGCTGTGTTTCAATGTACGGGCCGGTATGGTACAGTAACCTACTCGCGTATACTCTGTTACAATAATATACGACAATTCACAGACACATGCAGACACGTCCGAAAGCTTCGAGCTCAAGAGGTGTGCTGAAAGGATAACGATATTGAATTATCCGGGCCGTAGGACACACACACGTCGCTGGACCGAAACACGGAGAGCTTCCAGTCTCGGTGGTTTCTCGTCGTTTCACCATCCAAAGCGATTTTCCACGAGAGAGTTAACCCAGAATTGAAGCGAATGATCGAGTAAGTCAGTGTGAACTTGAGAGAAGGAGAAGCGGGGAAACAGGAAGAGGGAGGTTAAATGGCAAAAATCAAAATTCAACGTGGAGGATCACTCGAATACACATTGTGCGCTTCAATGCCAGTGAAAAATCGAACGTTAGGATAAAACGGCTCAGAGGGCTAACTCAGGATTTCGGACGTCATATATAACCTGATCACGTGCCAATCGCACGACACACCCTCACACTTTTTTCTGTGACTTAAACTTTACTTGCTTACTTTCTCCTGGTCCGACAATTTTGTGTCGCTAGAAATTCCGCTGGTCGAATCTCGTTGTTCTTATTTCAGAATATCTTGATGTACCCAGAACGGTCAGATAGAAATAACCCGTGAAACGGGTGAATAATCAATTTTTTCCATTTTGCATCAACTTGGCGTGTCAATTACGCGCAAGATGCAAAAACATCGTTTTTTTATAAGGCTCTTCCCCGCAACATTTTCATTCATTATTTATCCAACTTTGACGAGACATCACACACGTGGATTTGTCGCGTAATATTCAACCAAAAATTCGACATTTTGGCTCGCTGTGGGTAGATGCACTTTTATTTTGCACTCGAGACACGTGGGTTTACACCTTTTTTCTCTTTTCTCGAAGGAAGTGGGTGGTTTCGCCAAAAGGAAAAATGTAAAAGCAAAAGAAAACAAAGAAGGAGAAGACGAAGTGGTGCAGAGAGCAGACGGCGGGATTTGCGTTGTCGAAAGTTCGTACATTAAGGTAAAGTTCGCATTGGAGTCACGTCTTCGAGAGGGAACGACGCGACTGGTAAAGTCGAGCTCTGGTGCGAAGGGACGAGGCCGATGAGTTCATTGTCACGGTGCGAAAGCGAGCAAAACCATGGGAGGGAATAGAGGCTTTTTCGTCTTCCACGTTTTGCAGATGCGACCCCAATAAGTCAAGTCCACATGTGTGAAACAAAAGTTTCGATCGTGCGACTTGTGATACAGTAAAATTGAACGATCGTAGATATAAAATATAAATTATTTAAATTACCACATATCTATCGCAGATTTGATCGAGACAATTAATCCAATAATTCGAAGTTCATCGAATTTAGATAAATCGATGGAGATCTGTTCAAACTTTCGACCAGATAACTTGATTCGCAATCTTTATATTCAACTACCATATAATCTCCATCTTATCGTCGTCAATTCAAAATAACAAGCGTCGCACAGCCCGTTTCCGAGCTGGAGAAATCGAAGAAAATAAAGCTTATTCCTGCGGGCACATTCGGGAACCCTAAGGATCGAGTAAGCCACAAGCTACAATCTATGTACACAGTATATATCTATATGTGTATTTATTAGGGTGTCCTTTATTTCCCAAAGTTAATTTCTTTCAGATGCGAATGCTCCAAATCATTACTTTATTCCCTGACAACAAAATGGCATAAATAAAAAAAATATCTTCAAATGCCTTCAACCCTTGCATGAATTACGATACATTCCCCATTTAATTAACATATGGGATGTTTGCACTTTTTTATTCGAATGTTTCTGAATTGAAAAACATTGAATGAAGGGCTCATCTTTTAACATAATTTTTGTTTTAACATATCCCAATAATGTTCGGTATCGCCGAGTGAAAAAAATATCGGTATTTTCCCGCGTATCCTGCGATATAATACATGTAGCCACCAAGACTTCCGTTCTTTCAGTTAAACTTGTTCGTTTCAACCTTCGTAAGCACATTCGCATTCTAGCCGGGATTATACGTCAATTTCTTCCTCCTCTTAATTACCATCACCGAGAATACAACCTATATATATAGATAGTTTGCCACGTTGTCTATGACCTAGTATACAATGGCTTTTCCGCCAACGATGAGAATCACTCAAGTGCGGAACAATTAATTTCGAAGCTTACTTGTCTCATCTCATCTATCGTTACGCTTTTTCCCTCTGTAGTACTATGTGGTTTTTACACCTAACCAGATATGAGACAGTTTTGCAGAATCATCTCTGATGAGAGACGGCATCTTCCTTACAAGATTAATCATCATTTTCATCCAACGTGACGAATGTAATCTCAAATACTTTGATTCTTCCAAGAGCTGAATAATTTTCCATATTCAGGGTCTCCCAGGGAACTGGGCCGAGCTGTATCTATGAAAGTATTGGAGATGGAGAAAAATGTCTTACGTCAAAATCAAATGGCGTTAAGCGCTGCATATTCCTATGAAACTTTTATGCATTTTTCAGCATCGGTGCACATGCACTTTTTTTCAACGGAAATTCTGATTTTTAATACATTAATCGATGCAGTTTTTCACCCTCCACAAGACATACTCATAATGTTATGTCCAAAAATAGTTGATTTCGGCATTATTTTAACTTTAAATATACTAACTAAATGCTCGGAAGCTCGATATCAGAAGCTTGTTCACAAATAAGAGCGGAAGGCTCGAAAGATTATGTCAAAGCGTATCGAACCATTAAAATAATTTAGAATATTTAAAGTTAAAATAATACCAAAATTAACTATTATTGGACATAACATTATTGGTATGTTCTGTAAAGGGTGAAAAACTGCGTCGATAAATGTATTAAAAATCCGAGTTTCCCTTTAAAAAAAAGTGCATTGCACCTTGCACCTGCACAAAAATGCATAAAAGTTTCATAGAAATATGTAGCGCTTAATGCCGTTTAGTTTTGAAGTGTAGGCCATTTTTCTCCATTTCCAATACTTTTAGAGATACATCTGGGCCCAATTCCCTGGGACGTCCTGTAACAATTTTCTTTCAAATTACTTGACCTTGGGAAGATAAGGCCTTTAGGTTTATCCGTATTGATGGATTTCAGTAAAATTATTGGAAAATATATTGGATTATTATGTAAATCTGAAAATCAACAGCGTTGGAATTTTCGCGATTACTCTACAAACTAAACATTTCGCAAAAATTGTCCTGCGTGATTACACAAAAGTCTTTGCAATGTATGAAATAAATGTATACTTTCTTTGGGTGAAATACTAAGTAATTCATTTTCGTGTAATTGAGTTTAAAAAATTAAGAATAAATAAAAAAATAATTCCAACTTGTTGTTCTTCACTCACTGTATTTTATTTCCCATCTCCTACCGAATGCCTTGAATCTCTCAAGGAATTATGTCACGCCTGTAAGACGGTATGGACGCCTATTCGATAGAAAAAAGAAACCATCACCCTCAAAAAAGAAGCGTGGTTGTGAGAAAAAGGATCTTCAGTCCCTCAGGGAGGAGCCCGGAAGAAGAAAGAGAAGGTAAATGGCAAAAAGGGAAGGCGTGTGGCGGAGCAATAAAATGTCGACGCTGATCCATCACTGGAAGAAATACTTTTTTAGCTTTTTTCCATCTTATTTCTGTCTTCTCTCCTCCGTCTTCCGTATACACAATGTTTTTGAACAGCCGCAATGATGCCACCCTTCCAGTTATAACAGTATTGGTTCCAAGCAGCTTGGAGGTTCTTGATCGCGGTGCCAAGAGCCCCTTAGAGCCTTTAGAGCCTCGAGAGGGCCTCGCATACAGTAAACAATCTACCGTTGCTGCTTAAAAGGTACCATGGATGTTGCGATGAAGATACGAAGATTGAAAATAAAAATATGGACACCGGAAACCGCGTTATCTATTTAGCCTTGTTAAAACCATCCAAACTAACCAATGAAATTTATATTGACACTCTGCTTTTTTATACAAATTAACGATTGAACCACCGAAAATTATTTTGCCCTCATGACCTTCGAAATGTCAAATTCTTTCGTTTATTGCAGCGAAGAAGTTCCATGCTTTTTAGAATTTCCTGTGATGTGGATTGGAAAAATAACGAAATGTTTTTATGCCAAAAAGTGAGGAACTCACTGTCAGTCGATAAACGAGTAATATGTTCGTACGATTTTTGACGATGTATGTTATTTTTTTGTTTTCACGCGGCTAAGATGCAGCAATGGAATGATTTAGATAAAAAAATACATATAGGTACGCATAGTAGATGTACAGAGTGAAAGGTAAACAAAAAGGTTGAGAAAGCTAGAAGGGTGAATTGAACGAAACTTACTGTGACAAACGACTTCGTTCATGCTGAAGTATCGCACTAACACGGCGTTGTATGAACGTATCGCTGAGATAAAACAGCACATATGCATGACTCACTTGTACAAATGGTGAATACAGAGAGTCTCGGCAAAAACCATGATGGTTAAGCTGCAACAAGATGGAGGAAAAAGATGGAAACGAAGAAGAGAGAAGTAGTCGGAAAATGAAGAGAGAAAAGCTCTTATGCATACAGTGCACCTAACTGAAGGAAAAGGAAATGGGGTATAGGAGATTGTAGAGAGCAGAAAAACATACGGTACACGTGTAATATAGATACGCAGCAGGAATGACGATGAGGGCGACGACACTGGAGGATGACGTAACGAGGTAAAGCTTGCCCTGCTAGTAGTCACAGTCGAGGATAGTCAGACCCGAGATTTATTTTTTACATCAAAACAAACGATATTTAATGAGTCATCAGCCATTCATTGAAAGAAATGTGCTGCATTTTTCATCTGTTCAAGGCACCATAAACGTTTGCGGAAAACAAATAACGCTCGTATTACAATTTACAAAATAAATAAAAAGCTGTACTGAAAAAGTCTAGGCATCCTCGACGAGCAAATATCATATCACGTCCGTCGGGTATGCTTTACACTTTTTTCTATACGCTTGCAAACATTCACCATTCCGTCTTAACAAAAACATATTTTCGCAAAAAAAAATCATATTGTATAACCGTAAAGTAGGGGGCAACTTTTTACCAGCTTCCTTTTAAACGGAAAACCTCGCTGTATAGACTGTTCTTGGAGGTCCTCTGAAATATGGCGGTGTGATACAGGAAAAAACGGAGGAAAAAAACGTGCAGGAAAGAAGAAGAGCTGCAGGCGATTTCAACTGGTTGGGGAGTCGCTTGCAGCTCACGACTGCAGTATTTGCCGCATAATAACCTCGAGGCAAAGAGGAAAAAGAAAAGGGGCTAAAAGAAGGAGAAGGAAGAAGAACAAGAAGACGGTTGGTTTGACGTCTAGAGGCACTTAAGACGATCTATCGACTACGAGAGAAGCAGCTTGTGCCTCGAGGCCATCGACGACGTGAAAAACGAAGAAGAGAAGAGCAAGAGACGAGGACACGGCCAATAACACATTCTTTTTCGGCACTTTGGCCTGTTTCCTGCTGATCTATCGGTTAGTATTGATGAAAGATTGGTTAATGGATAAAAACAATCGGTTTCGACATTCGATCGGTTTCGAATGTCGTTGTAAATTGAGGGAAAAAAAACTCAACTAAACCGAACCACCATTTTTCAAGCGATTTTCAATTAATTCGTCTGTTTTATTATTCATTATTACGTCAAGCAGTGCACACAATGTAGTTGAGATAAAATGCACGGAAGCAATAAATTTGCAACGAATACATAATCATTGATAAATATATGTTGCTCGTTTGTCGTTAATTGTCAGTCGCTTTGTCCTGCCCTGAAATTTCAGCGATCAATTTTAGCGGAATGATCTCGCCACAAAATACAGTATCGATATGAATTCATTTTGAATTATCTTGCAGGGTACTTCTTCCGCAAGAGGATAAATCATTCGTTCGATTTCTTCGGCGGTTTTCCATTCTCCGTATGTGTTCATGGGACTTTGCGTTTCCGTGCACGTGGATGCTCACACGTAACGATGATATGGTGCTTTATTTCACGCACAGACTCTAATCCCTTGAAGGTATATCGACGAAGAAGAAAGATAGTTATATAGAGAGAGACTCTGCGAGAATTGGCAGGAAGACAAACTGTCGGGATATTCTTTCTATTCCACGATGAAAACGTTAGCTATATGTAAGCCGGAAAACCCCGTCTTTCCCTTTATAGACGGAGAGATCAGTGACTTTAGATGCAAATTACGACTCTCAAACCTGTGCTCCTAATTTGGAGCGGGTGCGTCTATTTCTCGCGTCATGTGCTCTCAAGATTCAGCAAAAATCAAACATCCTTGGACACACAAAAAAGTGCTACCGCACCTCATTTGCGTTCGATTTCATTAATGACAAAAATCCAATTACGAAAATGCTCGTAACTACTCAGCAAGTACAACGGACACGTTTATATTTCTTAATAGAAATGGATTATGGGTATCCAAAATGGAAAACAAATCCAGAAGAAGTCAGACGGGCGCCGTGTAAATAGATAAAAAATGAAAGAAGAGCCAGCTTATATAAAAAGACGCTCGTCTCTCGTGAAATGTTATTCTCGAAAGTCGGAACTCTTCTCTACGAGCTGTGATTTCCTCTGGCAATCCAGCCTGCATACGTAGAAGCATGCGTTGATATTCTAACGTTACTCTTGGGTGAGGAAACTTTGAACAGTTTGGAGTCTCGAGTGAATTCATGCTGGTGCTTTCGGGCTCTCCACTCGTTATGAAGCCTGCTCCCACTCTGGGTCACGATTCGCTTCGTAAACTTGGAAATTTCATTATCATGGCAAAAGAAGGGGCTGCTTTGCTTCGATGGTCGACGCTTTGACGCTTGTATGCCGGGATTCTTCATACACTGTATGTACACACTAAAGCGCATCCCCATGCAAATACATAAGACATTACGCGTCGGTTTGATAAGAGTCCGACCTTCAGCATCAGCGAGAAAAGTTCCTTCCAATTCCAAAAAGTGTTCCCCCTGCCCGAAATAACATGTCTTATTTCATCGGAATATTATTTCTTCTCCTTTGCCCCCAAAGGTCTTAAATACACTGTGAGAAATTTTTGAAAATTTTGCGCAAAAATATGCAAATTACAGAATTTGGGTAGATCCAAAACTAGGCATTCTCGGGTAAAATCGAATATACAGCAAAAGAACACTAATATATATACGAAAATTAGAAGAAAGCATGCGTACTTACTGGCGAATGTTTCGAAAGACTGTTTTCCTTCTCTACACTCTTTGTAACAAGAACCGGTCCCCACTGACGTTCGAACGACAAAGAACCGATCAATCGAATTTTCCAATCGCAAGAAGAAAAATCGTTCCGTGCAGTCTGACGAGTAAGGAATGTACCCACAGATTTATCAATTCTCAACTAGCAAATTAACGAATATTTGATTTACCGAGCAGAACAATAGTGTAACCGCAATTACACGGCGCAGTCTAAGCGTTCAAAGTATAGAGAACTTCTAGGAAGCAAAGTTGCGGGTACTTGGTGCACTTCTATATAACTCTCATGTAGTCTATTTAATATGGTACTATACAGATCTTGCTTCTGCACAAGAAAATCACATGCTGCGCAGCATGACGCAGACATTATTCACGAAAGGTTTCACAGAGAATGTTCCGTTGAAATGGCACGCAAGCTCTTCCCCGTTCAGGTTCTAAGGCCACCGCATATAGTATTTGAGAAAAAGAGAGAACGAGAGCGACAGAGAGAGAGAGAGAGAGAGAGAGAGAGAGAGAGAGTGATAAAGACTTTATCTACCGACATCGTCGTTTCTACCAACACAATCCAAGATCGCTATACACATGGATACAGATTACACGCGGGATGCAACGGCTATAACTACTAGGTACACCCGACCATCGACCTTTACTACTTTGACTCCGGCACGTCTGACGGTAACGTCGGAATACCACTTGGTTGTGAATTACTGGCACGTTTCATAGCGGCAAAAAGCGGTTAACACAAATTTTCATTATCGTCTTAACGCATACGCTGATTAAACCAGGAACAAACGGAATTTCAGCACAAGTATAAGCGTCCTCGCGATTTCCGGTTCGTTGGTTCAATTATCATCGTCATTAACGTTCAACAGTGATGATTGATTTCGAGCAAAAAAACCAAATGACAATCAGTGCAGGATATTTCGTGGTACCTTTTTTGGCACTATTTTGCATCAACTTGCAACAGTCGTTGGAAAGTTGTTGGAAAATTTTTGCAAATTCTAGGGGTCGGTGATATATATCCTGAACATTGTACATTACAGACTATATTTTGAATATTTTCATAATATTTTTGTTTAATAAACAAACATATCGAGTAGAAGGATACTTGAAATACAATACAGATACAATGACTTATTTTGCAAGGATATATTGTTCCGTCCTCTGCTTCACAGTTGTTCAGTACCTGCACTTTCAATTGCGTTTCCTTCATTAATTAAACAAAGTTTTCCCCCAATAAGAGGACGAGTGCGTTCGAGTGCTACGTAACATTGAGTGGGAACATGAGGACGCGACAATAGGGCCATTACGTTGCTTATTACGGAATGGCTCTCATCTTTTCTAGTCCGGAACTTTGAATGATAGTCACCAAAACCAATATTTCAAATTCTCAACTCGTTTCGCTGACACACATATCTGCTGTTCACCCTGTCGTTTCTATGCTTTTTCTCGTGCCAGTCTCATACTTGACATTTCCCTGGAAACTCTCATACTTTTCTCGTCAGTGGGTACTTTCGGTCTTCAATATAGAAAATGCGAATACACCAAGAACTTCCTCTGCTCGTCTCATCCTTCAATTACTCGACATAACTCTGTCCTATGACAAGCGAGCATTTCACAATAGTTCCTGGGCGAACGAGCTCTATCGGCAGGTCATTCTCTGTATTCTCCGCCATTGCTATCTTTATATCCTTATCTCATATACTATACTTCACATGTATGTGTGTACTCCTCATCTCACCGAGATCTTTTCCTCTTACTCTCTACCTCTCTCTCTCTCTGTCTTCTCGTTGATTCGTTGTACACGTGAAATTGGCATGGAACAAAGAACCGAGAATGACAGCGACACTGCGAGGAAGACGACGATCAAGATCCTTGCAAAACCGCGCTCTGTTCTAACTTGGATGTACAATAGGGTCCTCCTATCTTATACTGTATCATTGTCCGCTTACCCTTACCATGTGACATGTATATATATATATATATATATATATATTATACCAATATAATATAACACGATATGTATACTCGCGTACTTGTATACAAGACTTTCCATGTCGACTCAACTAAACAGCACGATTTAGATTAAAACCGTGGAAAATCTGTTTTCGTCATTGAGTGAAAAATGTTGAATTTTTAATTAAAATCCGTTTTATCGAGCATTCCAAAGCCCTCTCATCTTTTTAATTACTCTTGAATCTCGAAAACGTGATCCGTCGCAGGAGAAGATAAATATTTCCGAACCTCAAGTGTTGAATTGTATATATATATACAATTGTGTAATTGTATATGTTTTGTTATATTTTTTTATTCTTTATTCTCTTAAAACTTTCAAGAACTGTTTTTCATCCTGTATCGTGTTGGTCAAACGAAAAAATCGTAAAACGGCATACGACAGTGCTGACCAAAAATCATTTTTGGTTATATGTTTTTTGTCAGATTTATGTTCATTTTTTGTCTACCCTCAACATTAACTAGCCTGTACGTATTCATACAGTATGTACAGTCTGCGCTGCACAATCATAATGCAAAGTTTAGCGCTCTACCGTCACCAGATACATATACACTTGGACCATTTGGTTAAATTCACGACACGTTGCTTCTGCCGTGTTCTCCAGTATCGGCACATCGAAAACCATCAAGATCCAAACAGAAATCTCGCACCGCGATGTCGACGTGACGGTGCTGCGGAAGTAACACATTTCCAGATCGATACGGCCGAATGTTCATCCGATCCCAAGGCGTATAAAACCCAACGGAATGCCAAACTCCCGTATACTGTGCACCCTCCACTTTATCCACACACATCACGAAAGTAACACAATATTTTGAAAAAAAACCGCATTCGCAAATTGGTCGAGGATTACAATTGTCGACGTTACAATGTAAAATAAAATATTATTATTTACAGAATAATGACGTCTCTAATTAAATAAAGAAACGACACTGTTTTATCAAAGCGAGGAAAAAGTGAGTCAGCATTTTCCATGGGTGAAGCGGTTCCGCCGAATATGGAAATGTATTTTGTAGCAAAACGTGCTTTTTCTTTATTTTTTAATTAAAAACTTGCGGTTACAAAGTCCACAGATACATCGAGGAATTTTATCCGCCGGAAGCATTTTCCCTTTTACTCTGTTTTTACAGAGTTTTTATTTGCACGAAGCGTGGATGCGGAATGAAAAAAAAATTCATGCGGTGACGCTTTGGCAATTGTCTCGTTTTTATCGCGGAAAAAGCATCTATGACAACGAGAGAAAAGCGTTGGACGTTTAATACAGATTCAAGTCCCTTTCCTTGTACAGAGTATAGCCGCGAAAACGAGGGCTGGTAAAGTTGTTGGCGAAATGCAGACGAACGACGCCGAAAGACGAACACCATCACGGCGAAGAGAAATTCGAAAATGGCGATGAAGCACACGTGCGCACGCATATCTATATCGAGCTTTTCTTATGCTGACTCCGCAAAACTACCCGGGCAAATCCTCAATCTCGTTTTCGTCCCCGCACTCGCCGAAGCTCTCTTCTCGTTCTCATTCTGCATTGCTCACGTTCATTCGGTTCACCCCGTTTTTCTACTTTACTATCTTTGTTACGTATCGAATTCGTTACTTATCTCGCAATCGAGGTATCTCGCTCTCTCTCTCTTTCTCTTGTGCCCTTTCATTCTAGTTTCGTGAAAACGCGAATATGCAAAGAGAAACCGTCGAAAAGAAGGTTTTTCTCGCGCAGAAAAATCCTTTTTGCCACCCAGAAATTGCCACGATCCTCTGTTCCGTTATGCCGCGAATATCCCGTTCATATATATACATTTTCATCCGCCGACTTTATAAAGTTCAACTATAAAACTTTTTCATTCACTGCAGCCGGGAATTGCCGCTTATTCGGCTATTTTTAAACTTTCGGCAAATTTACCGCAGCCTGTTACGATGGAAATATACAGTCAATCTACCCTACATACATGCGTATTATAAATACTTTGAATCTTTTTTTTAGCTACTTGGCGTCGAAGCGCGATTTTAGATACTTTTCTTCGTTAGTATCCGAATGAAAATTGAAATTTTCCACATGAAATTCGAGCTGATTGGATGACT
Organism: Heteropelma amictum; assembly: GCA_959613375.1. Taxonomy (NCBI): domain Eukaryota; kingdom Metazoa; phylum Arthropoda; class Insecta; order Hymenoptera; family Ichneumonidae; genus Heteropelma; species Heteropelma amictum. The sequence goes on along the minus strand of OY390720.1, from coordinate 11,181,033 downwards.
GTGGTTTAAATGTAGTTGGGCAAAAAATCAAAGTGAAACAATGCAGCCTACATGTATGAACAAATAAACTGAGAAGTTGCCTTCGCCTAATGATGATTGTATTTATTGCCAGACAAAAATTCTTAATTAGCAAACCGTATATCCGCAGAGTGCGGTTTCGACTTTTTGCGTTCGCTTTGGTGCAATCGCGAAATCGGCAAACCTCTCGAGACCATGTTCTTGTGGTTTTCGCGAAATCCGTTGAGCAAAAGGCCGAAGGAAATAAGGGAGAGAAAGGGAAAACAGCTCGAGAGAAGATCCTCCCTCCATATCGCAACTCGCACGATGATTAATGAGCTTTTATCGCTCGTGCAAGAAAGACGAGTGCGATCCATACCCAATCATCCGGCTAAACATTCGACCATTGTGCATATAAATACAATATAATTGCAAGAAAAAATGGCCACCAGTCGAGTACTGTACCAAACGTCATCTGTACACCTTATTTTTGTTAAAACCGTTGTTTGCTTCTCTTAAAACTGAGATCAATTTAATAATATTGTAACATTGATGAATCTATTCTATTCTCAATAAATCTAATCCACAAATACAATCCACCGTCAGCCTTTTTCTCATCATTGAAACATCAATCTGCAAACGAAATGCTGCGAGGGTAACAATTGACAATAAAACGAGCACGCCATTTTTTTTCTCATCGATAATTTGTGCTTCATATCTCTCGAGCTGATATACAAATTCAGGCATCAATAATCCCGACTTGGGGTTGGTGGTTCCGAGGTTTTGCGTGATAATCTCTAGCGCCTCTATGGAGGAATTGGAGATGGAGATCGAGCTCGAGTGGAATACAGGGCTTAACTCTGAATTCCTCCGATCGAATATGCTTGAATTTGCTCCGAATTCCATAGGTGCAGGTTGAATGCGCACTTTTCCTCTCCGTCTCTGTTTCTTTCTCGATCCTATCCTCATCTTACTTTCTGTAACAGATAGTTCGCGTAATCCCTGTGACCGCATCACCTGTCTCGGTTTACGTTAACACATTTGCATAATCTCCGAGTCTTGGTAAAGTACGCCGTCTCGTCGTACGTATACAATGCATACATATACATGTACATGTGCGTCATATTACAATATATTCATGCGGACTGTTATTTATGTAAATAAATGCGTATGCAGATAGTTTTGAGGGTTCAATTTTGGCTGCTGCCACAGAGCTTCGAGGAACATTGAATAGACAAAGTTTGGAGTCGAGTGAATTTTAAACCCCCGTGAAATATAATAATACCAAATTAGTCTACAAGGCACGAAAGTGTAGAGCGAAAGAAGACGACTTTGCAAGGCATTCGTGCTCATTATGATTATCATTGAACGAATTTTAAATTAATAACGTCCATTCGTCTTCATTTTATTCCGATAGCTATTCAACAACTATTTTTTGCAAATACGTATTTTTCATGCTTCATTGAAAATCGATATGGGAATATATTCGTTAAATACCGTTCAAACGTAGTTCATGTTTTTTTAATAAAATTTTTTTTCATTGAATCAATGGCTCGAGTTACGAATCGTTGTAAAATATAATAATAACGCGACTATCGATCCATTTATCGAGCTTTTTTCAATGAAATTCAATCAGTTCCCGATTCGGTCAATACCTTAAAAAATACACGTGTACATTGTATCCTGCAAAAACAACGGTAGCCTAAAACATGCCTCGCAGTATTTTTGACATCAAGCGCGTAATTGCCCAATAAATTCTTTATGAAATAGCAGTTTTACCGCGGAAGTTACGTTATACATGGGTCCAAGTTTCCACATTGTTTTCTCCCTCGAATGTTCCTGCGCCAGCAATTTTTTAAAGCACGATCAATAATGCGCACGGTAAGAGGTATCCCGCTGTTATATTTCGGTAATATGCATTTTTTAAACTGCATTTTAAACTGCGCCTGAGAGAGCAAAACGGATCCCGCATCGTGTCGAAACAGAACAGTACGTCCTCTGGCGCTGAAATGCGACTATTATGCTAATCGAGTAATTCGATTAACGATCTATACGGTTCGTTACATCTGGCGAGTTCCTTAATAGCTGACAGCCAGCAACACAGACACTCACTTACGCTCGAGAGGATCATTTTCGTCGGTTACATTCGCTTGTAATGGATACGATGATGTACACAATGTTACTTATGCGGGTACGTGTCACCATAATTTTCAACGATAATGCAAATTATTGCGGAGGGTACATCATAGTACAACATTACGTGCAACGCCAAGTTGTCCGCCATCACTCGTGAATACCTTTGCACGGTATTCGCTCCTGGTGTATTTCGACGGCCTTATTAGAATATGTATATCATCGTGTTCGATGACGATCTTTATTTGAATAGAATTATCATCGATAAGTGTAATTCCACATTCCGAACGGTATATTAATTTGTTTTTTTTTTATATGTAGCTATAAGCGCAGAACTCCCAAAATCTCGTTTATATCACTGTGAATATAGTCAGACAGTGGTCGAGATTTTGCCGAAAAAAAAGTGTCCCCTCTGGAGCACCAAGGAATGATCCTAGCGAAGGATTATAACGCAATCTTGGAGGACTCGACGTCGTACGTGTCAGAGTGTGTAATTGAGGCGCTGAGTACCCGGAATAGCAAAGACCGTCACGAGTGATGAGAGCCCAGGGGCTACGTACGCGACAGGGTTATCACGGATGTCGTTCTCCTGCTGTCACAGCTCTTTCGGCACTCCCACGACATCGCAAATCTTCTGTACCATATAATCCCACTTTTTCTCGTTAATCCGCATGTACAAACATGTATTCGTACATGTACTATATGGTTTCCTTCTTTTGAAGCGGTGCCATTTTGTTTATTTTGTCCAGCCGATTTAAAAAAATCGAATAGGTAGTTTCGAGCTGGACCCCAGTCGAGTCCGACTTGTTTTCGATCCGAACTGAGCAAACGTTCTGGTATCACCTGTGCACGCGTAAACGCCATGCTCGGGTTGACCAGGAGCTCGTTAAAACGGGGTAAAAAGGAGTAAAGGTGTAGGCAAAAGCGAAGACCGTTCGAGGAAGTACGAGAATATTGTTGTTTATAATGGGAATTTTTAGATATTTGTAGAGGGTGAGTTCTGCAGACGGCTGAAGACCAACAGAGAGAATAAAATGCTAATGTTTTTGGAACAAGGATGTGACGACAATGCTTAGGGCAATGGCAAATAACCATTTTTACCAGACCGAGCACGAAAAAGGCTATGGCTGCGACGAAGAAGACGGAAAAATATCAATACACGACGCCGTGTTATGTTCGCTCTTTCGTGGCCCGTACACGACGAACAGCATGTACAACAAACGATAAATTGCACATTGATTGTTAAAAATGCAGAAACTTCAGATTTGAGAGCTTTATAAAGTTTGTCACTTATTAATATGTTCTAAGACCAACATTAATGGTCGGATACGGCGGTGATGAAGGCCAAAGGACTCGCCAAGAATCCTCGGATTGAGCTTTTTGCGTTCGGATCGGATTGGTAGGAGAAAAATGAGTTGAGGAACTGTAAAAGGGTGAGAATGAAATCAAACTGGAGGACGCATTTTATGTACCAATAGTAGATAAGATATATATATATACTATATGTATAGTCTTCATAACACAGGAAAGAACTGACAAGTGCGGCAAAGCGAACTTTACGGACGGAGGTGGAAGGCTGCTGGAGCGAAATCACTTTGACTCGCTTTGTTCCGTATCTATCGCTGACAACATTGTACGAACGCTCTCCTTTTATACCTTGCTACTTACTTTCGAACCTGCAAATTCCATTTCTCGCCCTTCGCTGTGAAGGAATATGAACCAAGCTATACGCCATTCCCGCTATTTTCAGATCATCTGGTGTATGTCAGCGATCATTTGTCTTAGATCGTCTTAGAGATTTGTGCAGGTTGCAGCAAAAAATTAGATGACAAAAGATCGAATATAATCCTTCTAATATCCTTCTAATAAAAACTTGATGAGGAGATATAAATCGAAATGATCGAAATATCGAAATATCGCATGCTTTGTTGTCGTTTTATTCGTTTCGTGATTGGTCGGTGATGAGCGTACCCGCGAAATTCATGCGAGGCTGTATTCGCGCGGTTTTTTATGCTGTTTTTGTCAGTTGTCGACTTGTGACATTAATTGTGGTTAGCAAAGGTTATAGTTCTACGATAATTCATTCCGTGAAAAAGAAATCATGCATATCAAGTAAGTAAGAGTGCTATATTTCACAGTTCAATTTATATTGTACTGAGAGAAAATGAGAGATAGTCCGGGAGAATGAAAGTGAATTAACTAAACTAGCATTTCTTGTACATTTTTTCAAGCGAAAATTTTTCTCTCTTGCACATAAATGTTTTATAAAATTTACAAGAAATGACTCTTCGATCGGACGATCTCGCGGGAAGCGCTTTCCTTCGAAGTAGTGGCAGATGAAAAGAACGATCGACAACTCCATCAAAATTTAACCACGCGCAGAGGAAGCGACTCTAAGCAAGTTGCTTCATTTCCGGTTTTCGGAAATTTTGTTTCAGATTTTTGCACAGATTCTGGTCCAGCGTTCGATCGGCGAACGAGAGGAACGATCGACAACTCCATGAAAATTAAACCTCGCGCAGAGGAAGCGACTCTGAGCAATTTGCTTCATTTCCGGTTTTTGGAAATTTAGTTTCAGTTTTTTCAGCACAACTTCCGGTCCAGCGTTCGATCGGCGGATGAGAAGAACGATCGACAACTCGATGAAAAATTAACCATGCGCAGAGGAAACGACTCTGAGCAATTTGCATCTATTCCGGTTTTCGGAAAATTAGTTTCAGAATTTTCGTGGCGCAGCTTCCGGTCCAGCGTGAGATAGGCGAACGAGAGGAACGATCGACAACTCGATGAAAATTTAACGACGCGCAGAGGAAGCGAGTCTGAGCAATTTGCATCTATTCCGGTTTTCGGAAAATTAGTTTCAGAATTTTCGTGGCGCAGCTTCCGGTCCAGCGTGAGATAGGCGAACGAGAGGAACGATCGACAACTCGATGAAAATTTAACTACGCGCAGAGGAAGCGACTCTGAGCAATTTGCATCTATTCCGGTTTTCGGAAAATTAGTTTCAGAATTTTCGTGGCGCAGCTTCCGGTCCAGCGTGAGATAGGCGAACGAGAGGAACGATCGACAACTCGATGAAAATTTAACTACACGCAGAGGAAGCGACTCTGAGCAATTTGCATCTATTCCGGTTTTCGGAAAATTAGTTTCAGAATTTTCGTGGCGCAGCTTCCGGTCCAGCGTGAGATAGGCGAACGAGAGGAACGATCGACAACTCGATGAAAATTTAACCACGCGCAGAGGAAGCGACTCTGAGCAATTTGCATCTATTCCGGTTTTCGGAAAATTAGTTTCAGAATATTCGTGGCGCAGCTTCCGGTCCAGCGTGAGATCGGCGAATGAGAGGAACGATCGACAACTCCATGAAAATTAAACCACGCGCGGAGGAGGCGACTCTGAGCAATTTGCTTCATTTCCGGTTTTCGGAAATTTTGTTTCAGATTTTTCAGCACAACTTCCGGTCCAGCGTTCGATCGGCGGATGAGAGGAACGATCGACAACTCCATGAAAATCTATGAAGATTATTTATGATTTATTAATCATTATTATTTGTACTTCATTTGTGAATCTAAAAATTTCCTGCTTTTCACCATTTGCTACTTATGCCGAATTATAATGTATTCTATAGGGGTCTATACTTAATTCAAGATGCAGCGCTGCAGCGCGAAAATGCAGCCGGTCGCGCGCGTGAGCGCGCGTCTCTAATCCCTAGTGATAGAAAAAGTCGTAAGGTAAAAAAATATCGGTAGAATTCTGTATACACCACCGACTCAAAATTCAACCAATTTCCTTTTGAATTACTTAGCGGCGAGACGCTACCCCGTCTCTAGACTACGTTCACTAGGGTGGTTCAAGAACGGAAATGTTCTCCATCCCCTAGAATGTTAGATTTACCCACCAAGAAAATTCTCTGAAAAGCGTTTTGCAGGACTTCCATCCTGAAATGTTTTCTGCGTGTCATTTTTTTTTCAATGATTCTATCGTGCATTAAATTCTCGAAAAAAAGCTCCCTGGGCCTAGGGTATAGAAAACCACCAAAATATCCTTCATGACATGTTTCCTATGCTAATGAGATGGGAAAATTGACCTTCAATGTACTAGTGTAAGGTTGGATTTACAGCTGAACTCTTTTGCGAGGATTTCTTCAAGGTCGAACACTGCAACTTTTTGAGGTGAGAGATTTTAAAAAATTTCAACTTTTTTCAACTCCTCTCCTAATACGTACGCGGTGTAGCTTGAAATATTCTCCCTATGTTCCCCTATCCTCCCTATAATATTCTCCCTATCCTTTTGTACAATTAAAAATATTCTAATGTATATAATATTATAATATACATAAATTATACTATATATAATAATAATTTAGTTCCGCTTTTGACTACACCTTTCCACTCTGCCTTGCATCTGGGCCCTTTTAGATAAACGATGCTAAAAGCTTCAATTACATCGATTCCAATATTTTTTACTATAATAACACTGAAAATTTCAATTGTTGAGGCAATTATTTGGTGGTAAAAATTAAGTCTGGATTTCTTCGCAATTTTTTTTTATGAAGGACTTGGAAAGATTGAATATTTGCTAGACATCGTTCAAAATGTTGAGTTTTCCAAAGAGCAATATTAAATACAAAACTAATTTTCATCAGTGATGTATACATTGATTTGATAAGAATAATTGATCAGTTTCACAATATAATCAAATTTTTCAGCGAAATTACATTAAAAAATATCGTATTCGATATAATTAAAGCATTAGTATCAACTATCTCGTGAACGATTATTTTTATCGATTAAATGCAAGAGATCTTTTTTGTGAAGAATCAAATTTCCTATAAAAATATGGTACAGAATTTTTCGTAAACTCAACTGCTAGCGACGTATAAAATTCCAAAGTGGAAATACTAATTTTTCGATGTAGTTTAAATTCGGCAATAAGAACTTGCTACGAGCGACCCTTTAATTTTACGATTATTGGTTCATACTTGAAGTGGTCTTATAAACTATAATATATACTAGGGATTTCGCTGCAGCGATTTGATTTTTCACGTAATTTTATCATACGCATTCAATAATTTAAACAAAACATACGCGCGCATCAGAAAGCAAATAATTGTCGAAGAAAAGAAGTCGAGATTTTTTTTTGAAATTTTCAATCTGTCCGGATCTGTCTTCTCCGATCGGAAATTAGTAAGAAAATAGTAGTTAATAGTAATTAGGAGAAAATAGTAATTAATCGATGAAATTTGTATTATCGCATTTTCGGACGGAAATATTGGGTTTTAGATGAAATACCGGTGTGTTTCAGAATCAGCGAAAAAGAATACATCGATATGGACCATTAAAAATCATTTTTGAAATTCAAAATTTTTCCCTATTTTCTGCAGGACTGAATTGGTTCACTAAAATGTTTGCCATTTTTTTTTCGTTCGAGATGGACACCCCGTCTTGTGTTTATTCTCTTGGCAATTGATGAGGCTTCAAAATACCGTTTGGTTTGTCCAGACATCTAGATTCTTCGATTTTTGGCAGATTTTTAAAGGAGGACCTCCGATTTTCGCCAATTTTCCCATACATACCCCTTTGCGTTTTTTTCGCCAACTTTCAACACCGATTTTCAGGCTGAAGCAATCGAACTATCGACATTTAACTTTCACCATTTTTTAAGTCTACTCGAGAGCGTCTCAAAACTCTCCCGACAAATCTATGTAGCGTGATTTTTAACGTACTTATAACGCGCGCATCAGAAAGCAAACGGAATTTTACCACGAAATTCGTTCTTTTTTCACCGACCATTCAGGGAACGAATAAAACGTCAACAATGGCGTGATATTTTTTCCATAAAGGATCAACGTCGGGACTCCATCAACTTTTTATCAGAAGGACTAATACTATAGTACAAAGTATATAAAGCAGAAAAGGATGAAAAATAATGTTGCCCCTGCACAAAAAGCTGGTCGATAGTCCAAGGGTATAATGTACCGTAACGACGATGAGTCTCGTGAGAGCGGACGTTGCAGTTTTCCAATCGGCACGCCAAGAATCCCATTCAATGGGAGCAGTTTCCTTTTAGCTCTAGAACGAACCTCTCAACGGGTTAAAGAAGACAACGAGAATCATTTCCCGCGAGCGGGTGCCTTCCTCGCGCGTCCAAGTGCAGTCATCACTCCCCCATCCAAAAAGTTGGGATAAATTCCTCTTTAAAGCTTCATGCAATAAAACATCTTCAACTCCGTTGCCGGAACCCCTTCCCGTGTGGCAAGAGACGAAAATCGTCTCGACCCTGTCGTCCCGACGTCTTCTCTCCGGATTCGCGTTCTCCGGAAACATTTTACATACATTCCTCGTGCAAACAACCTCTCGTTCTCTGACGCGCATCTTTACGCCTTACCCTCTTTCCTCTCGCTCTCTCGTTCTCCCTTTCCTCATTTCTTCCTTACATCGACTAACATTTCTGACGCGCATTTTTACTCCTTTTCCCTTCTTCTCTCTCTCTCTCTTTTCTTTCCAACACCGACCAACATTTTATGTCACTATCAACGGAGATCAACCGAGCACTGCCTTTGGCCCGAAAAAGAATTTCATTTTTCGCTGAGATGGTCAAGGGAGGATGATCCTTGAACCTAGCTACGGCATCGTTTCTTTTTTTTGAAGAAAAATTTTAAGTATTCCTTAAGAAACTATAACAGAGCAGAAAAGTTATAATTGATCAAACAGGATGTACAATAATAATGTATGTTTTAGGCTCATAAACAGCTATAAGTGCAAAGGAGCATATAATATTCCGAAAATAATACTTCTTTTTGGCTTTTACTAACTCTTCCCACCGGCAATTCTAGTCAGTACTAGTCAGGTGCTCAATCTTCACCTCATTGTCTAGCAAAGTCACCTATTTTAATGTTGTCGCGAATTTATGATTTGCAAGGTGTCGACTCATTTGTCACCGGGTTCACATTTTGGAATGGGTAAGGAATTTTGAAAAAAATCATGAATGAAGGTGAATGACTTTTTGAGAAGTCTGGCTCTAGTCTCGTGATGAGTAAACCCTCTGGCAACATAAGTCTAGATATTTACAGATCGCCAATACATTGACATCTTTGGAAACCTAATAGTACTCTTGCACGCATCAAATACTCTGCTATGATTATTCCTATTTAATTTTAGTCACCATCGACCACGTTCCATCAAGTGTATATAAATGGAATCGAGTCAAGAATCGATATCATCGGTCAGCGACAACACCAGCAACAGGTAATACTTATTTGTACTCATAATAATAATACAAGATGTGCATGCATGAAAAATACGATAATACGAGAGCGATAAAATCCAGGATAGAGAAAAAAAAGAAAGTAATATTTGATGTCCAATTATTTCTATCCAATGAATTCCATTTTCGGAGAGTTTATTTTATCAACTGCGCTATTTTTCCATTATGGCCCCTGGACAAAAAATCTAGCGAATATCATACACGTGTAAACGAATTGTTCATCAGTAAACTATTGCAACAAATCGATTGAAATATAGAAAATGTTATAAAGTTATAATACAACATTTTATTCAATGTTTCAGCGAATAAATAGTACAGAATTAATGTGCATATAGAGCAGCACCGACTGAGTCGCAAAGGTAGATAGCTGGTAGATGATTCAATCCACAATTTCATCGTATCAACGTCGGCTATACATTTTCGAACTGAATGGCACACTGTCCGAGCTCGTACGCGCTGGGCACAACGTCGAGCGTCAAATTCATCCAAAAAGATGAATAAGTTCAATCTTACCAAATACGGATCGAGGAAACCCGATATTCTGACAGAGATGAAGTTTTTTCTTGGAAATACTCATCGGTCGTAGAATGGAAAGTGTTCATTTTTTTCGTTTTGCTCCGACCTCGCTGAGTCCCCGCAGCTTTTGCACTCGTTCCGCTCTCTGTTCATCCGCAAACCCGATCTTTTTTCTTTTGGTCTCGTTCTTCGACGATATATAAAGGATAAAACGTTGGATTTAACAGTGGCCCAAATATGTCTGATCCATTACTGAGCCCTTCCACTGCGGTGCCATGCTCCGCGGAAGTTCGTTCAGACGGATATCCCTTTGGCGTTACTCACGATGAACGAAGGGTGTAAGGCTCGTGAGTTTGAGACACGCGAGGTTCCATCGTAGCTAACAATAATTTTAGTAAATGCGAAAAGCGCTTGGTGAAGGTAGTGCGAAGCTGGCTAGAAGTAGATCTTCCGGAGAGGTAAAACGAGTAGAATATAACACAAGACCTGCGATCGAGGGGAGAAAGAAAATGAGGGAATACGTGTGGGAAGTTGCTTGGTCAAAGGAGACACAGTGCGGATTTGCCACGAAGATGGTCGTTAAAGTGGGTAAAATTTTCCAGTGGACCGAGCATTTACCCTCGGACCGTTAAACTGTTCGGCATTACGATGGCAACAGTCGGGTCGACCTGGAGAAAAATAAAATTGGCGGAAGATGCTACCGTATTGTATGCTTTTCTCCGCAGTGCAGAAGAGGAATCGAAATTCTGCGATTTCGTTCGAGCGTTGAGAAAGTTTGGAACGACTGGTTCGAGTGGATGAATAGAAGAGGGATAGGACGAAAGGAAAAAAAGAACCCGCAGCTCGGGGAAGCCAGACCGAGTAGCTTAAAGAAAATATCTTCACTCTGCTACTCGTCGTTTAGAAAAGTTTTTCCTCTCTCCTCTTTTACAAGCCTGATAACTCTAATACATATACTGTATTCGACGCGAAGCTTAACGGTCACTGCGTACCTGTGCAAGTGGAAATTCCCGAAATTCCCTCCCGCATCTCACGCGTTGGAAATATTTCCACCAATCTGGCGAAGTTAATTAATATGTTTATATCGTTACGCCTCGAACTGTACTGCAATCTCAAAGATTATGGTATAATCTATAAAAAAAACACCCTACACTTATTGCAACATTTAAAATGCAGTCAGGAACGAATTGTTACAACTTTTCTCGAGCGAATTACGAAGGACGCTGTATCAGCCAAAAATTGTTCCAACGTCGTGAAATCTTCATCATTTCAGGTGGCTCTGTATACTCAGGACGAACATGGCGAGAGGAGACCTCACTTTACAAAAGTATGGAAACCATAGATCAGCAATTTTAGCCCACCATGATGAAAGCCAAGAGTTACGAAGAGTGCCAGGCAGTCGTTACATTCGGCAGTCGATTAAAAAATTCTAAATCTCAATTGTGAGTCGTTACGATCGCAAAAAGATTACATTTCGGAACACAACCGAGATGGTTGTGGCCACCCGCAATTTCGACTTAATTTTTAGGCGAGTCAAAGTTCGTACAATCATGAACGTCCGAATGAGAATAGGAAACGGCTTTTTCAAATTTTTTGATTCAAAAATATGAATTGTAATAAAATGTACGTGTAATTTGTTGAAATGTAAAAAATGGCGTTCTACCGTTCGTTAGCCAGCCACGGTCAAATTCACAAACCAAGCGTCAGGCAAGGCCGGTATCTCTCGCCCGGGAATTCCACGCCTAAAAACAAAGCAATCCTCATTAACGAGATTCATCGCCCAGATATTCAAATACAGCCAGGTGCTCAATCTTCACCTCAGTTTCTAGCAAAGTCACCTATTTTAATGTTGTCGCGAATTTATGATTTGCAAGGTATAGACTCATTTGTCACCGGGTTCACATTTTGGAATGGGTAAGGAATTTTGAAAAAAATCATGAATGAAGGTGACTGACTTTTTGGATTGTAATAAAATATACGTGTAATTTGTTGAAATGTAAAAAATGGCGTTCTACCGTTCGTTAGCCAGCCACGGTCAAATTCACAAACCAAGCGTCAGGCAAGGCCGGTATCTCTCGCCCGGGAATTCCACGCCTAAAAACAAAGCAATCCTCATTAACGAGATTCATCGCCCAGATATTCAAATACATCCGGGTCGTAACAATGCGCATAAAGATACGCTTCATCGAAGCGTATCTTTATGACAATGTCGACATCGAAATCTGTCGATAGCTTCAAACTTTCGAAACATTTGTGTCTCGCGCGTATCCTCCATACAGGCATCGAAACACACAATACCGCATGTCAATCTTCGTACCATCGGTCCATGAGGAATAAAGAGATAAAAAAATCTTGTAACGTTCATGTGTAATATATAAGCGCGTATAATTTAACAGGTCGAATAGATGATTCGCTGTGAGGTCATCTCGCTTTTCACATTTCAAAAATGTATCAGCATTTTCACAGGAGAAATGAAAAACATTTCTCTTCACGCCCAGCACTCTGACGTTTCTGAATTGCTCGTCTAGTTATTAGAGACATGAAAAAAATCCCTTTTAGCCTTTCTCACCTCTCCTCTAGGTCCAATGTATGCTTCGTTAACGTGAGTTTGCGCTCGAAAAAGATCCGGATGTAGCTGAGATAGACGCCCACCGAGAGCAAAGAGACGAAGACGGAAAGAAACCAAGTGGGAGTGAGAGAAAGAAAACGCGTTAACGAAGCCGGAATAAGCAAAAGGCACACACAATCTCGGTAATGGTATTTTTTGCGGGAAACCGCAAAAAAAAAAGAGAAAAAAGAAAGACATGGATCTCGAGAATATGGTATACACTCGCCGGGGGAAAAAAAGACCGAAGGAAGAGAGAACAGAGCTCGCCGTCGTTGACGTCGTCGAGAGTTTCGTCGCCGTCAACGTGAATGCCTCTTCGCAACAGCCGACGCTCTTCGCTACTCTCCTCTCTCTCTCTGTTGTAATTAAAAACTTGAAACGTAGACGGAAACTGTTGACGCCGAGGGCCAAAATCCGATTTGAGAGAATGAGCAGCGTTGCTGCTAAGAATAATCGCATCCCGGAATGTTTCATCCCCGCGGTATATCTCTCATAGATATATACGATTATTCCATACCGAGTTGACACGAGTGAAAAACGAGCAGCTCCGAAAAGAATCGCATAAAAAATTGTTTTCCTTTCGATTAATTTTTTAAACGAAAGAAAATGATTTCGATCGAAGAAACCTAATCGACGAATATTTAACAATGAAAAAGCAAAGATTTTAGCTAATTAAAAGTAGACAGAAGCGTCTTGAATGTCAAATATTTTAAATTAACAAATTTTCCGTGCCACCGTATTTTAGTTTTTCTTTCTCGCCTTTGTTACAATTAAAAACTGGATGAAACTCCACACACTCGAGTGGTGAGAGAAGAAAATTGTTGGGGACTTTGTTGCGTACGTACCAGGAGTCTCATGGGTGTACCAATCTCTGATTTTCGTGACTTTTTGCGAACAGCTGCTGCTACTGTCGCTGACGCTACTCGAGCAAACGACCCCTCCTCCGCGATCCTGGCAAATTACTAACGAGATACACCCTCTCTGCATATAACAACATATTATACGTATACACATATACGTACGTGAAAAAGCGGAAAATGGACGCCACCGCAACGCGGCGAAACTAGAAACGAGCTTGCAAAAAACAAGGATGAGGCAAATAGAAAATAAAAAGCTGAGACGTAAAAGAGGTCGGGAAAAGGAGAATAACGAGGAAAAGAGTGGACACGTGGAAGGATTTTTTTTCCGTGTAATGTAACAGAGTGCGGGGTTAAAAAGGAAAGACAAGGAAATTAACGAGCATCTGGAACAACCGAGGAATTGTTACGCGTCAATCTCGGAAAAGAGGGTAACAGCGAACGATATAACCTGCGGCTAAAAGAACTCTGCCAACTCTGACTCTTCCTTGATATCGTTTTTATCCATCCGAGTGGACGATTCGAGTCTTCCACAATCGTAAGACGTAATAATTCGAGTTCATTTCTAATTGAGATAAAAATTGTGGGAATACAAAGAGGAAAAAAGTTTCGAGAATAACGAGCCACTGCAAAACACTTCGATCGGAGAGAAACGAGTCTCGTCTCTGTGTCTTTGAGGTTTCTTATTTCTTAATTTCGCTTCGATTTTTTTATGCCCGAGAGCAGGAATAAAGATTGCGCGAATAACGAGATAATAATGAGGACAAGTTGAAACCAGAATGCGATTTCCGTTAATTTCTCGTTGCATGCTTTGCCGGAATTTTGAAGAAACGAATGAAAGGAATTATCGCCAGTATACTTGAGGCATAATTTTACGATTTTATCATTTTAATACGAATAAAGATTTTTTTCTTGAATTTCGTGTCCGGTGCATCTAAAGATAGGACGGATATCGAAATAAGTAGGTCATGTAAATGTAATTTCAACGATAACGTCATTACCTAATGTTACTCGTCGTAATATTTGAAAATGGATTCCTCTCTCACGTTCGGATGATTTTCTTGGTTATTTTATACTTTGCCTTATATGTTTGCCCAGCTCGTTTATGCAGAGCCAACGGAAGTTACGTAAAATACATTGTCCCATAAAACCTTCCGGTTTTCGTGAGGCTTTTAATACTTTAACGGGGCGTTTAAAGCTCTAGACCGTGGGGTCGTTAATAAGTCGTCGCAGTTGGTAGCGCTCTCGTGATTTACCAGGAGGAACCAAGGAGGCACAGCGTTCCAAATTAATTCCTACATAACTCACGCTCGATTATCGCGTTACTCGAGAGTTATTATTGCGAAAGATCTCATATGTATATAAATGTGTCGGTATATTGCAAAGTAATATGTAATAAAAATATGATGATGATGCATGCAAAATCATGTATATTAAGGTGGTTGAAGAAAAGTCAAAGTTTCGCATTTTTCAAGTGTTTCACCCTCAAGAATCGTAGTTTTCTTACTTGGAAGAAATCCCCACCAAAGAACTTTGTTGTATCCTTCGCGATATGGAGTTAGCGTATTAGGATGTAATTTTCCCATTCGATTGACATGAAAAAAGCGCGTTACAGGATATTTTCTTGTATTTCCATAAACGAATTTTTTCGCTTCAATAATCCGTTGTGTACATGATTAAACTTTGTACAAAACTCTTAAAATAGAGCCTGTACAATCTACTATTCGGAAGATATGAGAAAATAAACTCAAATTTAAGTGCAAATAACTATTAAACACTCAATACGGCTCCACTATTTTTAATTCTTGAAAAGTTGTATTATTCTCATGTTAATTAAATGGAACAATTAACCCCCAGCGCGACAGCTCAGAGGCTGAAGGCACAGCAAAGTTTTTCTCCGAGGATTTTTTTTTGTATTGGAAAATCTAGCATTTTCGGGGATGGAAAACAGTTAGATTTTTGTTACCACCCTAATACATGTATGAACGTCAACTTCGAGTTGTACGAGTGTGTAGAAAAGTTTATATTCATAATTGTTGGCACAAACATTCCTCGACAGTTTATGCGAACGTAGGCAAACGTGGACGCGGTGAGAGTGGAAAGAAAAACATGTCACGCGTCGACATGCATATGCATTTGACAAATGCAAATCTTAGAGCGGCAGAAACGATAGGGGAGACGCCATTTACCTGTATACACTCGAGGAACCAAAGTTGTTCCAGCGCAACTGCAAAAAGTTCCTCCAGTCTTCAAAGAGGATCTCGCAATGGTAGGCTTGAGACTGCGATACCAAGACGCGCGGTATCGTTCAACCCCACGGAAAGATAAGATCTTGTTGAACTTGAATTCAAGTCTGACAACGGATGAATGACGGTACAAAGAAAGTTTTCGTCACAAATGTACAGAGCGTATAATGCAGCTCATACACCGAGAGTATTTTCCTCCGTTCTTACTAGCCTTACAACTCCGCCAACCGTATTAACTCTGTCTTATAGTCTGCTCGGCCATAAGAGCCACGAGGGGAAAACGAGACATCAAACGTGACGGCAGGGTTCCACTCTGTGCCCAGCTTATATTATGTATGAATCCTCCCGTCTCTTTGCGTATTCTACGCATACGTAACTACTCGAGAATGTTGAAGGCGAACAAACGCCGAGAGTGATTAAAGAGGGAGAGAGAGTACAGAGGAGTGAAGAAAACTCGTTAGAAAGCTGAAGGCTCAACAGCGGGTTGAGACTGTGTAGATGAGCAGAATGATACACGTAACTATACGTATATATATGGACGAGTAGGAGACAATCAAGTGGATGACTCCGGGAAGAGACACCATCTCCTTTCTCTTGATCCTTTTACCCGACTATTTTCACGTCGAACCCCGCTCCATGGCAAATTCACCACTGCGAAAAGCGGTAACAAACACCGTTGAAACTACCTCCAACCTCGATGAGAATATACATTTGCGGACCAGAAAGCCACAAGTACGAGAAACAGAACGATACATGGGGAGAAATTTCAGGTAAACCCGTGGGTCAGATTAATTTACGCGGAGAAGTGAATTAAGCGAGGGAAATGTGATGAAATAGATTGCATCGAAGAGTGTAACTGTCATGCTTCGAGTAGCACGAATAACGCTATCATTTCAACCCTCTACCGAAGCTCCTGTGCCTTTGTACCTTTATTACGTCAGACCCTTATATTATATTTGGAAATCAAAGTGATGACCTGTGCAAACAGGGAATTCGCATTGTTTGAGTGTTCCAACGGATGGAATATTCGCAGGGTATCGTGTTCTCGTCGAGTGAAATGGAGAAGATGGTCTGAACCGATTTTTACTCTCACACGTTTTCGTACATTCCCACAGCGATTTTGGGCCAGATTCCGCTCGTGGGTAATACGACAATACCGGGTGTCTGCATGTCAGAAACGTCTATGTATGCTGGTTTTTTCACTCGACGCCAGGAATCATCGGATCTGTTTATGATCCATGCCTCGACAGGATACTAATGAAAATGGCGGTATACCAACTATACCGCGCACAAATCCCACAAGTCCAGCCACAAGTCCAGCAAGTCTCAGACTGTCAGAGTGAGAGTACACCAAATTTTATGCAACATACATGGCTATGGTATTGGTTGAACTTCCTGTCTCGACCAACATCTTGTCGCTGGACCTTTCGTCGAAGCTTCTTGATTCATCCACGCAAGGAAAACAACCAATACCTCTTACCGGCTCTTTGAGTGCTCTCCGTGTCCGAGAATAGAACGAACTTGAGTTAATAATTGATTGGATCGACCATTTGCATACGTCCGGGTCGAGGTTTCGTGTATATAGATCCCATCCGCGTTTCACCCTCAATGTTCATCGTGCAAGTTGCATCATCGTTGGAGCCTAATGAAAGCACACAATTATTTGATGATGAATGTACAATTTCACATTGGCGGAAAATTCGTCCAGTTCTCTCAGACTCCAACCTGAAAATGAAACATTTAGGAACAGCTTTTTATTCCGTCAGCTCCAGTGTTCCATGCTCGGTGCAAAAATCACGTTGAATTTTAATGGTCTTTGGGTGGTTTAAAAAATGTCAATTGATCATTAGTCACAACATTGTTACTCAATAACTGTGATAATCAGAATTCCACTTTTTTTCTTATCATCACAGCAGCAGCAACAAAAAAACATGCAATACTTAGTTCCGCGAAATCCCACCGATCGCATAAAGATGAAAGACTCTGAGTCTGTCTAGCAGGCGTATTCAGTTTGCCCATATTATTCGCGCCCTGAGAACGAGGAGAAAAACTTGCTCAATTTCAATAGCGAGAGCACATCAACATGCATAAGATCCTACCAGAAATGCTCCCACGTTCCCATCTACTGTAAAAACCTGTCCTATGGAATACTGCAACTCGCGCCTTTCTATATCTCTGCGACGACGAGGTATATATATATATCCTTCCATCTTCACCCTTGCATCTGCTCCTGTTCATCGGCATGCCTCGGTATAGGCAAAAAAACTGACTCGAAAACGAGGGAGATTCTTTCCAGAAGAAGAGAAACATTCATCCCTCATTGGTATCAGTCCGACTGATCCTGAGCGAACGAAGGATAAAACGTGTTTCTTCGCATTCAATGGTCTCTCGTGCGAATTTTAAATACTTTCTAAAGCCTAGAGATTAAACTTTCCACACTGTAAGGAAGACGCTTTTATGTAAAACGGAAGAACAAGTTATTTCCGACGGTAAACTCGCTTTTTGTTTGAGAATTCACGTTGAAGGAACTGCGAAGCCAGATGTCAAAGTAAGCTGAATTACCTCGAGGTTGTTCGAATTAACTAAAGTCTGAAAATAGATGGATACTCCATTCCCTTTTTTCTCATTCTACACTTTGACAGTTAAAAGTAAAACTGTTTCGACAAAATAAACGTTGGATTCGTACTCGCAATTATATCAGGCTTATGGAATCTTCTATGCATACGATCGTTTCGGAGCGAAACATTTTTCGCGAGTGAATCCAGAGATTTTCAGGTACTCATTAAAGTTTCTGTGCCACACGTTGGATGATCCACAGCTGTATTATACATCGTTGGCAAAGTTTCCAGCCCAGCAACGATCGTCAAGTTGGTGACCGGGGTTTCGAACGCGATTATCTCTCCTCTATCTCTAGCGTTCATGTGCACATACCATCACGACGAAGAACACATGTGCCAGCGATGAAAGACCCCACAAAGAAGATGAATACACGAAAATACATGCATGTACAACATGCATAGGTTTGCTCGTTCCATGCGCTTCTGAAACCGAGTTTATCGCGAGACGTCCCAGGATTTCCCAACCTCTACGGCACCATGATCCCCTCCCCCATCTCCGGAAACAACCTCGTGCACGTACTCCAGCAGCGAGAAACGCTGTGGAAATGTTGAAGCCCTAAATATCTACCTTGAAGTACCCGTCTGTGTACGTACCGTATACGCTAATCGCGTTTTACCCCATGGGGGATTTGTCACCAGGTCACGCGAACCCCGCGCATTTGCCACCCTCAATACCAAGGGGATCGCTTCCAACCAACTCAGACGACCCGACTCTCTGCAAACCAACAATCTCTCGCTATCGCCACCAACCGGCCATTTTATTCGGCATACGAACGATACTGGCCACGGTCGAAATTGCAACAATTTAATAACGGCCGATTTTATTTCAAGTCGACAGAAACTACCCTACTCGACATCTTTCAGTTACCATTTATCATTGTTGAATTTCGCTGGAAATACTGTTTTAGTGCACGGGACCCAGGTTTCTAGGGTTGGAAAAAGCTTTATGTTTTAAATAGATTGATAACATCGAATCTTTAATATTTTGAAATATTTTTCATGTTTTTATTGTTTAATATTTCAAAAAAATAGCAGAGTGCAGATACGTCGAATTTTCCGATTTTAACCATGACACCGAAGGTCATGTCTAAATTTGACTTATAGACAATTAAATTGCAGCCATTGTTAACAATGATTAATTTAAAAAATATGGACTTTCTCCAGTCCTCAACAAATTTCCAGATGAAAAACAATCTTCAATTTCTAATAAGTCTCCAATTATCTTCGATATATGTTTGTTCAATTCACACGACTCTGTTTAACGTTTTATATTTCATCATTTCTAATCGTATTCAGTGATAAATCTTTAATTGATAATCTTTCAAGTTCTACATTTTTTATAAACAGCCACAGAATACGATGCTGCCGCGTGGCGTTGTTTTCAGCAACCACGTAGATTCGCGAATCATAAATGAGACCATGAATCATGATTACAATGATTGTTTTAATGATATCATTAATCATGAATAACATTTAACAATATTTGAAAGTCTGTCGAATAATAATGACATATGTAACATTAAACGAGAATGGAGCGCCTCTGGTGCCAGCTAGTTGCAAATAATATGACTTTGAAATATTCCGTGGAATGCTTACCGTATATGGTTTTTAAAATTCTCCACACCCTTCCCCGTGTAAAATCACATAACGTTCTCGGCGTTTTCGATGACCTGTCCTGAATAATCAAAGTCAAAAAGGAATATGGAATTTCGCGTCAACGGATAGAAATGTGAAGTTTAATGAATTTTGCCCTGACGCGGAAAATATGCAAATATAGAGAATTGAAAAGAAGCATCGAGTATTGTTGGTTAACGGAGAATAGCTAGATGTCGTTGGATGCGAGTAGCGAAAGAGAGAGGCTTCGTCGTGTTTATGTATGGGCGCGTATTCGGTTGGATGTTAAATATGGTAATGAGTTTCGACACATAGGCTACCAATAGTCATCAATTATTCTGAATAATGACATGCAAATAGGACACAGTGTAGGCAATTAATGTCACTATTTGCGGAGGCTTATCCCTCGTGTGGAGGCTGAACATGGAATCACTAGTAACACCAACAACGCTGTAGCAATAGATACACCCTCCATCCCCATCCCTTGCCCAACCCTCCCTGTGTGTACACGTGTACTATACAATATGTATATCTGTCGGTGCATGACCACTACGACCATACCAGTACCCATATCAACCGGGTTTGCCTTATACTCGAGTACAAACGAGCATTGCTGATAAAACCCTGTACTAAAATGTAGGTCGCGAGGTGGTAGAACTTTTGCCGGAAACGTACTTGTGCGGAACAAAGTGCGAACAAATCATTTTCCTAAAAGCAATAATCACTTTATTCCATTAACCAATTTGATACAACCACGAAATCACGCGAACCCACTTTGGCGCTCTCTCTAAATATGATCGACGACAATAACGCGAGTATGTACGCTCTTGCTCCAATCAACCGTGTCGAGTCTTAAAGTGACATAATTTGATGACGATTACTCAAGGAACGTTAGTAATTATACAATTTTCAATATATAATTTGTTTATCTTCCGGTTATCGCGAACAAATCATTTTCCTGAAAGCAATAATCACTTTATTCCATTAACCAATTTGATACAACCACGAAATCACGCGAACCCACTTTGGCGCTCTCTCTAAATATGATCGACGACAATAACGCGAGTATGTACGCTCTTACTCCAATCAACCGTGTCGAGTCTTAAAGTGACATAATTTGATGACGATTACTCAAGGAACGTTAGTAATTATACAATTTTCAATATATCATTTGTTTATCTTCCGGTTATCGCGAACAAATCATTTTCCTGAAAGCAATAATCACTTTATTCCATTAACCAATTTGATACAACCACGAAATCACGCGAACCCACTTTGGCGCTCTCTCTAAATATGATCGACGACAATAACGCGAGTATGTACGCTCTTACTCCAATCAACCGTGTCGAGTCTTAAAGTGACATAATTTGATGACGATTACTCAAGGAACGTTAGTAATTATACAATTTTCAATATATCATTTGTTTATCTTCCGGTTATCGCGAACAAATCATTTTCCTGAAAGCAATAATCACTTTATTCCATTAACCAATTTGATACAACCACGAAATCACGCGAACCCACTTTGGCGCTCTCTCTAAATATGATTGACGACAATAACGCGAGTATGTACGCTCTTGCTCCAATCAACCGTGTCGAGTCTTAAAGTGACATAATTTGATGACGATTACTCAAGGAACGTTAGTAATTATACAATTTTCAATATATCATTTGTTTATCTTACGGTCATCGCGATCGTTGATCACTTATCAAGGAGACGTGTTATACCCCCGAAACCACGAAAACGAAAGAACCTCTCACGCAAAAACTATCGATCTGATCGGTTTGAAATTCGTTGTGATCATCTAGTGCCATGGCACGGAGGGACTGACGATTTGAGAATTTCGAAATATTGCAATAAAATTGTTGGTAGAGTAAAAATAATGGCAAAATTTCGAAATTCTAAAATCGTCAGTCCCTTCGTGCTATGTCACTAAATACTCACAACAAATTCCAAACCGATCCGATTTACAGATTTCGCCTAAGAATTTTTATAAATTTCGGACGTCATTTTCAACGTGCAATTATGGTCTTCTTTGAACGACGATAGAAGTAGCTTAAGAGTATGACTGCAAGTCGTTGAGTATACTTTAATTTTCGAAAGACAGACTCTGTTCTTTTTTTCGTTCTCTCAATTTTTTAGGTTTTTTTCTCCCTGCCACTGTCTCCTTATCCCCCTTGTTCGGTTTATCTGAATTCAACGTGAATTCATGAGACGAAAAACGTATTATGCAGCGTAATAATTTATGGCTATCAATATATCAGAGCTAGCACCTCGTCGTCACCCGCTCGAAATAATTTCACGTAAAGGAATATATTTCAATCCTCCGGCGCTCGGCCTGAAAAGATAGAGAGGGAGAGATTGAGAGAAAAACGGAGGCCAAGGGGATTTAGCACTTTTCAGTATTTACGATGTACGAACATCGTGTATCTCCGTTTTTTTATCAAGTTGCCCTACAATACACGGTGAACACATTGCACATAGTGTCATGGATACGCAGAATATACTGTACTGACAATAGAATATTTTTACTGACAATTTCACAACTCTTTTTGCAGCCTCCAGCTCGAACGTCATGCAGATAAATATAATCCATCTTCGTTGATACGAGTGTATATGGAGTAATCCATACCAACTGCACCAACAATGAAAATTGACAAGTTCAAATAGGCGGGGGGTCAACCTTTTCAAATTTTTTTATCAACTTCTTGAAAAATACATCAATTCGAATTTTTTTCACATCGTGCCTTTCAAATGCACTTTTTAACATAGGAATGCGAACAAACATCGAAATATTTTCAACCAAAAATTCCTTTATGTTAAGATTAAAATCTCTTTTTTTAACCTGAGTGTATTGATCGAACTTTTTCTTTGCTTCCCAAAAATACTACAGTCTGTTGACACTCAATTTTATTAATTAGCTAAATTTTTTAATTAGCGAAAGTTAGTGAAAAATATCATTTGTGCTTTAGTAATTAAACGGGCGTATTATTGTTTGCTATTAAACTATGGAAACTCGGGGGAAATTTGGCGATTTTTTTTGGCGACACAAAGATTTTGTACTGGTCTTTTTTTTTTATTTGAAAAATGTTAGTGCTGCATCTCAATTACGAAGCTGCACGCATGCATGAGCTCGCGTGTTTATAAGGTCTGCTTGAGTTGAAAAAAAAATATTTCATGCCACTTTTCTTTCCGCGCAATATTTGATTGCTCGAAAGCCATCGTGTGTCTAGAAACTGTATTTCTTTTTGACCCGTATACGTGTATCTTCATTTTTAACCTCCACTGGACGGCCGACTCTCGCGCAGGGATCAAAGTTATTATACGAAAGCATCGCCAGGCCAGAAACTTCCAAGTGCTGGAGATAACTTTTTCCAATGGATTTCAACTCTGGCCCTCGATTCTCCGTGCCACACTTGCAGCAGCCGAGACGGATGCGATAAAAAACCACAAGGTTACGATATTGAAAAACTGCCCTGTTTTTTTTCCGATCGCAAATACATAATTTAGACCAAAGCATATCGTGGATTTTATTCATTTTTTTGTCGCTTGATTTGTTTCCCCCTCGTTTATAGCATCTTTTCCACATATGCTCAAACGAAAAATGAAAGGAGCGCAAAAATGTCGCAAAGAAATTTCTAGTTATAAGGATTTTTTTCTGCCATTTTAAGGATTTACCGTTGAAGCGGCGAGAAACTCAGTTTGGCTGGAATTTCCGCAAAAAAATGAGGGAGTACAAACTCGTCGGATTTCCGCTTGTATTATTTCCCTATTGGCGAGAATTTGGCTCGCCGATAACATTTCGTCAATCTTTAATAAAAACCAAATCTGGTGTCTTCAGTCTTAGACAAATTTTCGCGTGATGCAACAACTATTAAAACCTGTTGACAATTTGCAGATTTATTTATACTCGTGCTTTTATATCCCATGTCCAATCTTTTTTGTTCTTCCTCAAATCGTTATTTCAATGTTCATCAGCGTGATCTTCATTTCATTTCTTGCCAACATCTGGTCAGTTCCAGGTAAATCTTTCAAATTATCGTACCAACCATTCGTGTTCCATAATCTTAGAAAAAGGGATGCACATCCTTGAGAGGCAATTGCTTCTCTGCTAAAATAAGTGAAAAATACACTAAGCGTTCTTTTTTGGAAAAGGGACTTTCGCCTGTGGGCGTCCATGAACCTACACATAATGGCTGTTGAAATTTTCAGTAACGCTAATTAGAATCTCTAATCATTGTATAAATATTAATAAATATTATTCATAAAACTGCAATATCAGTATGGCTGCCTGTAACGTTACAATTTCATATGCCTTACACATAACAAAAATATTAACGAATATAAAAGAGAACTATATCCAAAAGCATTAAACGGTTAATAGTTGCCATTACCAAATTAAAGGTACTGCAATAACTGGCTTACTTACACAACGATAATTTACACCGAAAGACAACCGTATTCGGATTATAAGGTCCAAGATAAGCTTCCGTACTAATTCGAATATTGCAAGATATGACTTTTCGATATTATAACCGTTGCCTCATTCCGGTTTTCTCTCCTTTCTGAACTTTATCATAATTGGTTTGTATTAACGCTGTATGCGACGTAGGATCCCTGCGTCTGATGAATAATGATGTTCTAAGAAAAAATCGATTCGAATAATTGTCTCAATAACCCACACTAATGTTATAAATGCAGCTGTAACTCCGTCCGTTTCGTACGCGGTTACACCGCGAACCGGATATGGAAGAAATTTGGCAGGATGATAGCTCGCATCGCTATTGATGTCTCTGATTTTTGACAATTAATTCGCACTCTTTTAACATCGGCTCTTCATGCCACATCTCGGTCGCGATTGTACTGTTTGCGGTAGTTCGGTTATTCGGGCACTGTCTTCATTTTGAAACTTATAATTTCACTCCATTACTTCCTGTAGAGAGACAACCCCACGTGAGCAGCTATTATAAATATTGTATTCAAGCACTTTTGGTGTGCATATAACTTCGGGCGTATAACTTTGATAGAAGTGAGGGTCATTACGAGACCACGAAGGAGCAACTATTTTAACGGTTTGTTCAACGAACAATAAGGGCAACTTTCAGGATGAGCACACACATTATATACCGCGTTGTTCGTATTAACGCTAGTGCAACACGTTGCACGAGTCGTCGTATAAATAATATTGGTGTCCTTTTTGTGAACTATGGACAATAACTTTATAACACTACCTCTAAGGCACGCAAAGTTTATATTTTTCAGAAGAAAGTATACATAGAATTTATGTTGTAATACACGTGAGTTTGTTAGGTATTTTTAACGGTTGTGTTAAGGCTCTATCTTATAGTCAGTAAAGCGGACATTTTCTTCAATAGAGAAATGCACGGATGTTTTTTTTTTTAATTTGCATGGTGAAAACACTAGACTTCTCTGGCTGGATAAGCCGCTCGCTTCTACAGTGTTTTCACCAGTTTCAAGTTGCGGAATGGACCCCTCGGAAATTTGTGGAATGCGACCCTTGGGTTTTCTCCACGCGGCTACGTACCGAAGATCCCGCGCATACCCGTCGTTGACGATGATCGATTGCCAATCAGAGAACCTTTTATTTCGTACAAATAGAAAATTCTTTACACGCTCGGTGAATTCAGTAGCTCACACCCTCAATTTTTCAACGCATCATTAACAATACTTTTGCCGAACGAATTTAAACATTGCAAATGAGCAAAAACCACAAAGGATCCAATCACACAATATATATTATCTGAAACTTGCCTATTAAACAGTGTAACGATTTGTGCATTGAAAAAAAAAAAATTTCCCGGACGCCCTTACAAGCCATCTGAATTCTACTCGATCGAAATTGATTTTCTCAGCAAAGGAGGAAATTATGCAAGATGCGGACCTGCCTCCCTAAACATCTCCTTACGCGTTATCTGAATCTCAACTAAGTTCGATCTTGAATATCTCTATTCCAAAATATCTCAAGTGGAAAATATTTCTGTGAACAAACATGTCGATTCGTGAAGATCTCAAATAGCTCCAGTTCTAATATATTACTGGCTCAGAATACCTTTTTTCCTCCAACGCAAAAAGGCGCAACTTGATTGTTTTGTGAGCTAAAAATAAAAGTGAAAAATAAATCTGTTTTGAAAGAGGAAAGAAATACCATGGTAATAATATTTCGGAACTGAACTATTGTGAATTTGCGATCTTTTCAAATTGAAATGCTTTCTCGTATAAATATCCATGCACTTGAGATATTTTGGAATAGATGTATTTGATTAATAAAATCAAGCTTGCTCGAGATTAAGGTAGTTAAGAAGAGCGATGTTTTAGAATTAATAAGTGAAGGTTAAAAAAATTGTCCTGCCGCGTTTGATGATGTTACTGTTCCAACTTTCCTTTCACGCCTTTCAGACGTAACATTACTCAAATTTAGAACCAAAAATATATGTGAAGAGCCATTCTGTTTCGAAGAATGAAATTATTTCAATGTAATAATGTTTTAGAACTGAACTTTTGTGAATTTGCGTCATCGAAACATCGTGCATTTGTGATCATTTTCGGTCAGAGATATTGCGAGAGGAGAAATGTTCAAAAATTAGGAAAAAAAAGAGTGGAGCTATTGTTCTGGCACGCTTATCGCTCAATATTACTATTTTAACTTTAAGTTTGATCAAATTTTGAAAAATAACAATTCTATATAGACGAACATTATTAGCCTGACATTATAATCACCGATCAATTCCGGTAAATTCTTCTCCCGTATTTCATCATTATTAACGTTTTACGAAAAAAAAAAAAAGGATTTTCTTTATATTCCCAAGATACAATTATCATTTTCAAATGTATCATCAATGTTTTTAGGCAAAACATATTCGTTATTAACTGAACGCTTTTTCGTTTTCATTCGACATCTGCATCTGGCGCTTTGTCCGTTGTGAACATTAGCTGGAACTCTTGAGAGCTTTTTTGAAAATTGCATCGGACCGAATGGCTTGTCATCCCCCTGAGTTTTGATTGTAAATCACGCCACATGTCCGTACTTAACGGAAATACACTCGGATTGATTGCTATTCCATTGTTGTTCGATGAATGCTCTGGTCGAAAAAAAACTCCAACTTATTGCGGACAAACGAGAGCTATGTTGACGCTGTCGTGTGTGCGCACGGGTGTGGGCGTAAATATTCCGAATAAACAATCACAGTGATTTTTATTCCGTGTACGAGTAGATATGTTTGTGCAAAAAAAAAAGAACGGACCTCAAAACACAAAAAAAATGTAATAGCCCTGCAACAACTTTACACGTTCGTGAAATGCATTAAAATCGGTTTATAATAAATACAGACGAGGTTTTTTCCTCAACGAAGAAAATGTCGTTGAAATATATTTTCCTGAGCACGTTTTTCCAATCTTTCTTTCTTATTCCCAATTGCGTGCAAGAGTCTTGCAGCTTAATTGACCTAATTCCAGTGTGTTACATCAGGTACCCAAGAGACGACCATTTATTGCATACAAAGATCTCAATGTACGAAACCAATGCGGTTCAAGCCGAAAAAAGTTCAAGAAAAAAAGCACAAGTAGACTGCTCGAGCATACTGGAAAATTCTCCGGAGTCTCCTGTGGCGCTGTCACGCCGAGTCCTTAATGCGAGACTTTATCCTCAAACGACTGTGGTACTAAAAACATTTGGTTCCATTTTTTTTTTTCGCCTTCAAGAATTTTCTTCTGGGCGGCGAAAATGTACATTTTTCCAGGGATAAACAGTGGGCATGCTGCTAGTTTGTATTTAGCTGAAATGGCCGATTTTTTCTCCTCTGTTATTTACAATTTACATATATATATATATACATATATATGTATATGTATATGAGTTTCCGACGAAAAATTAAAACAGCGGAAATATTTAAAAGCCACAAGGGAAAAGTCGGTTGAAACAAACACATGGTGGTGAAGTACGAAGGGGCGATGTGCAAACTGTGAGATTGAAGATTGCCGTTCGCCGCAAGAGATTTCTCGCGGTTTATTAAAAAATGGCTCGCACAGGACGAAAAAAAAGTAAACGTGCAAGCTCGCGGATAACTATGGCTTCTGGAAAAACCAAGATGGTTCACGAGTGACTTTAAGACGTAGATTCAATGTGGACGAAAAAAGTACCAAGATGGCGAAGCGAATTAGCGAAATCAGAAGGGTAATGAAATTAACTGAAATTGGGGAAAAGAGAAGGGAGAGAAAAAATGCTCTATATGCATATTGCGTATATTAAAATCATGAAAGTTTCGTTTCACGTCTCAAGTTTTAACCGTCGACTCAGCTAATAACTAAGTCAGATTGAACGTACTGTATAAAAGGCATTCCACGCCAAATAAGACACTTTTCGAACATTGCCTTTTTTGATTTTGCAAATTCATTGCTCGAGCCAATTTCGAAACGTCGGTTATTCTCGATTTTTCCTTGGACATCACTTGACGATTTTCTATCTTCAAAATGTTACGTCTTTTCCGCACTTGCTGAAGGTACGTTTTTTAACATTTTCTCGCGTCTTTTTCTTTACTGTTACTGTTCAATTATTGCGTTGAAATTGTTTTTTTAATAATCTTTGTCTGTCATGACGTTACAGTCATTTGAAGAGGAAAATCGATATCTCGAAAATCGCTTGAGCACAAAATTCGAAACAATTCACGAGAAATTTTGTTCAACTGGTAGGATAAAATATAAATTTCAGCTAAACGAAAACATGAAAGTTTCAAAACTGTTCACTTTGACGTGGGGTGCCCCATAAACAGTCGAGAGAAAACACTTTTGTCTCTTTCCTTATTCCATTTCCTTTTTTATCCAAACTGCATCGTTAAACCACGTTATGCTCGTATTAGAGTAAAATTGCAAATCGAGAAAAAGTGGCTCGCCAAAGCTGATTTTGTCTCTTCTTTACGCTCATCGTTTCCCTCAATCCGCTTATGACGCACGAAACAAAAACCACAAGAAATTCAATTATCCTCCGGCGATACTTTTTCTTCGAGATTTTTCCTTCGTTCTCTATAATAATATTTACGAAGAAAGGAGATGTGACAGGCAAGAACGAAAATTGAGAAACACGAGATTCTCGACGCACGTCTCGAAATTTCTCAAGGGTTCTTCTTGCGATTTTACCGCGAGAGGGACAAACCATATGTTTTGTCTGAAAAATATAGAAAATAACGAAAAGCCCACCGAGCAAGGAGTCGCAAGCTTTTTAAATGACATACTTTTTCCAACTCGTACCCAAGCGCGGATATGAGAGTCTTACCGAGTACGTGTCCGCGTCATACGTGTGTACATATGCCTGTTGTACGAATTAAAAAAAAAACAAAAATCTTTGTGTTTCTGAGTTTATATAATTATTTTAACGAATGACCTCGTTATTCGCCTGCCGGTATCGCGTTAAGTACGTGCGTACATGGAGCATACTGCACACGTTTCACCGCATCCAGAATGAGACTCGTTACCGGCTTATTTTCCTTCACGTTTCTTCTATCCGTCGCGTTCGTTACTTTATTTGAGATTCCTCTCGGTTCTACTTGTGTCTTTTCTTTCTTCGTGGGCCTTTGTCCGAAATTATTTTTGAACACTTGGCGAATGTCAAACTGACGCAAACACATCAGAATGAACATAAAATGCACTGAACAAATGCAATTGCCAGACTTACGAAGGTACCAAGAAAAATAATGGTATAATTGCTTGCAGGGAAAAACAAGAGAATTCTTCCTTTATTTCGGTTCTTTTTATTCCAGTTCTTTCATCGAAAATCCTTAAAGAGAGGCACCTAATGAGCATTGCGTTTCCATTGTCCTTTGATAAATAACGGTAGAAATAATCTTTCGATTCTGCTCGCATTTTTGTAATACACTTCTCCCGGACGAATCTTTATCCTTACTTCAAATATACAACATCAGTATTCCGTAATGATCGCATGGCTAATTATGGTACGAGAACACTGATGCTAAAAAGCTTTCGTGTCTTTTCCTCTGTGGACGGTGTACACACTTTGATCGATTTCCGGTGCACTCGGCTCTGCGAGGACCAAAGATGGTACCATTTTTTTTGCTCCTTACTATGTTTTACCTCATCACTTCTTTCTTTTTCATGCTTCTTTTTCTCAGACTTTCGAATCCGGTAATACTTTACTCACAAATCATGCTGACTCTTGCAACCCCGCCTCTTCCGGTACATGTGCCACAGAATACTGCTGTCGTACGTACATGCGATAAACTTTAGTACAATATATGTACAGATACAGTGAAAGTACCCAACAACGTCGTCTCGTTATTTTTTTCACGTCTTTTCTGTTCTACACTAAACAGGACTTTACTCTGCAATATTTACTTTCCAGACCCGCGTATATTCTTGTAAAAGCATTAGTGTTATCATGATTATTGATAAATCAAACACTCGCTGTTGGGGTGAAATACGAAAAATTTTCCAGTTCAAGAAAATAGCATGCGCCTCTATCGAAATACTTCAGAATAAAGAACGCGATGATGAAAGAAAAATTGGTTAGGGGCGTAGTTCGTGCAGCAGCAGGTAGTATTTTCAACGTTCACAGCCTCACTCGCAAAGACTTCCCCATTTTTTCGTCTGAAATCCACAATCTCCGAGGACCGTTCGACATCGCTCGAATGGGAAAACTTTGAACGCTATGCGGGAGAACGATAGAATACATCCCCAGACGGCAATTCTCGTAGAAATGAACCGGTGTCTCGATCATACGTTCTTCACCGTATCTTCCTGTACTATACGCCTGCATACATATAATATGGACCGTTCATTGTAAAAGCGAACAATTGAGATTAAAATTGTTCCCTTTTGATGTATTGTATTGATGTACACGCATTTCCTCGCATTGAATTAACACTGATCCGTCTATTTATCCAACAGGTTTTCGAAAAATTAGATGAAACTCAATTTAAATGAGAATAAAATAAATCATACCTTGTACGCGATAAATATTCAAGAGAGTCCTTTTTTTCAATGAAAATGGGCACACGTTTGATATCAGTTTGACTTTTTTGCTTTTACGATTCCTATTTTCCGATATGTCGTGAAGGGAAAGAATTAAATCGATGGATACCATAAACACGACGATTTATCGTGGAAAGCGCTATACACGAATGTACGTTGAGACAAGCGAGTCGTGCGGAAAAGCTTCTGGTGGTACACATCGAGCATCGATACTGCTCGAGAAATCTCGTTGCCGACTTTCACCACCGGGACGAGCAGAACTTCGCGTACAGCTAGATCATAAAAACAGTTAAACCCACGGCTCCGCAGTCGTTTCAGTTCTCACGTTCGTGGTTTTGTACGTGATTCGGGTTTTTTTGTCATCTCTCGCAGACAGCGAGGATAGCCGAGTACGGCGGAAACGCGTTTTACTGGCGCGAGATTTCCATCAACTCTACATACGTTTCCTGGCCAAGAATATCAAGACGAAAAAAAAAACATATTTGAATCCATAAGGATTCATTTTCCCATTTGATTACCATTTGGAAAAGATGGCTTGCATGGTACCTCCGTGTTTGTCTTTTTCTGAACCTTTTTCTAAATCTACCTTGTAGGTCTCGTTACATTCACTGAAAAAACTTAGCTCCAGAGCCAAGTCCGCGAGGTCGACTGTTCTGAAGTTGTAAACGCCAAAACATTAACTCACCTACTCGATTTTAGATAAATATTTCAAAAGTATATTTTATTGAAATAAAATGTTTTCGATGATTCACTAAAGAGATATTACAGAAAAGGACGAATATGTCGTAAGAGACATTTTTCCCATGTCGAAGTCGAATGGAAAGATTGTCCTCCAATGCGTCAGTTCAGGGATAAAGATACAGCAAAATTGTACGTTTGTTTTTATTTCAACTTGTCGTCCTTGGTAATGAGAATGAGAATGATTATCGTTATTGGCGATGCCTAGTCGGTAACGGAATCGTTGAAGAAAATTGATCGGAAAAGCTGCAAACAGTAGACAAATTTTCCTTCCTGTTTGAGGCTAGCTTTTTTGTATCAGCATATTCTATGAACAGGAGAAAGGAGAAAACCATTTAAAGTCTTAACCATACGCGTACCAATATCATTTTTTGTCAAATTGCATCTGTATCTTCAGAGTCTAACGATATAGTATATCGTTGGACTTTCACAACTATTATAGAATCGCTCCGTTATCGTCCGCTTTTGGTGAAATCGATTTATAAGGGTTCAGAGGACTTATGACGCCCGCACCTGTGAAATACACGTGGACTTATGGGCGACAATCTGTTACCCTCTACTAGACAGCAGAATAGATAGGGGTGTTGGTCAATCTTTCCCTCTGTCTTTCTCTTTTACTCTCTTTACCCTGGCTTTTTACAGACATGCACATGTACGGTAAACACATTGCCTCGTTTTCGCGCAAACATATAGACTAGATATGGATTGAGCTCGACGTTGCAAGCTCCGCCACTCGAGTGCCACACTTGAAGGAGATAAAAAAAGGCCCACGGATCGGCCATCGTGTAACATCGCCTGAGTGTCAACCTTAGAGGAAAGTAATTTATCATAACTTACAACTTGGTCTTTGTCGTCATCCTCCACGCCTAGCCCAGTATGTGCAGTGGCACAGCGTAATACACGATTTGCCTTCTTAGAGTCGCTTTGAAATAATGGTCGAGTTTAACCCTTTGAGGGACAGTGGCACCCTCAGAGTGCCACCTACTTTTCTGTGGTTTTTGATCCATTTTTTTTACTTTTAAAGTTAAAGACATAGAAGTTTTGGTTTTTTAGACTTTAAAGCAGTTGTTTTAGAAAACTTACATGGTATTTAAATAAATAATCATGTGCAGAATTGTAATAAACAATTGTTTAATGAAAATCACAAAAACATAGATATTCGTACAAAATCTTCTTGTATGCATTCTGTAGACTTGCTGGAACAACATAGATTTTTTGGAAAACTTTTCATGGACAAGGTGTAGGAAATGGTTTATATGACATTTTTTCGGTTTGACCTTGAAATTACCTTGAACCTGATCTGATACAAAATAATGGACCTTGGATTTGAATTCAGCGACCCCAAAAACCTTAAAAGTCACCTTGAGTTACAGTGATATGTTCTGCATTGTAATGTACCCCTGAAAGGGTTAATGTAACGTCATTTTTCAGCTTCAATCGACTTTGTAACACATGAGCACAGCAGAGTACGTGCATAAGCCGATGTACGTACGTGGGATATTGGAAATTCCCAAATACAATTTTATAATCGTTGTCCATTGTCATTTTTTTTTATACCACTTCATTTGTTTCACGACCGTTACATCAACGCTTTTTCAATTTTATCGTGAAAAAAACCTGTCACGATTAGGAACATGGAATTCGATTTTTTTTTATTTCGGATTCCGTGGGAAATATTTTGCAAAATGTTTGTCCGTGAGTGAAATTCATCTTCTCTCGTCTGTGCAGCGACGAATACACGATGAAAATAATAAAGCGTTTAACGCGAATCCGCAGCATGCCAGACTCGCGAATTCGCATACAAAAAAAAGATGACAAGGGGTAAAAACAATCAAACACCATTCAACGAACCTGGCATGAAAAAAAAACTTGGCATTTTGTCTACCTCAGCGGTGATCAGCACGAGTGAGAGAGAGAAAAATGAACGGAGTCGCAAAAACGGCGAGGACGCAATTTTTCTTTTTCATCATCGATCGCTTGTTCGCTGGGTTTACCCGTAACGCAATTTGTTGCAGTTCGATTTACAATCATTGGCTTCGATTTAAAAAACCGAAGTTTCGTCGCAAATTTCGAGCACTGAACGAGAGTGCGTTTTTTTCTGTCCAGAACTAAAATAGGTTTCATTATGTGATATCGCTCCCTGGCGTTTGCAACAATCCGTCACGATTCGTATGATAGCACTCGATATCGAAAAATAAACCAAGTGTCAGTCTTCCAATCGATGAGCGACAGTAAAAAGAGAAAAAAAATCGGTTATCGGCAAGCGAGAAATTAATGGAAAAATGGTGAAATTAATCAAAATGTAACAAATATCTATTAATATTCTATTCTATCCGAGTGGGGGAAGCGCTCGAGTGAAAAACTGGGGAAAGTTTCTTATTTGGAAGTCGCACTCTACCATTACTTCCTAGATTGTCAATACTTGTGAGAACAATAACGCAGTTGCATTATTGAAGCATTCAATAAAGGGAACATATCGCAGCAACTAGAAAACTGTCTGTATTCTTGCAAATAGCACTAAGGTCGCACTGAAATCTCAAGTGTTTAAATAAAGAATAAAATGAGGAATATGAACATTTTTTAATCGCAAAAGTAGGGGAAACGGTGTAAAATGTGTTTTAATTTTTATTATCGAATTCCGTCACACGTCAATAAAATTGAGGTATATTGAAAATGAAAAAAAAGGCACAGAAATTCAATTTTCCGTGGTCCCGCAATCATCGTTTATATCGAATTTGCATTTATTCCAATTCTAAAATTACAATCAAATACACCGCATCAGAATCAAATACAATATTTTTCGAATATGCGATTCTCCTTTCGATTGTTCGAAGCATCGATTTTTCCAAGTTATGTTTGTATCGTCGCGATCGTCATGGATCTTTTACTAGGTTCGAATGGGTCCGAAGGGAAGGTGAGTTAGGTTAGACGGGTCATTTAGTACCTGAGTCAGTCAAAGAATTTATTAAACTTCAGTTGGTGTTTAAATTAAATTATTATAGGGTCGTACGTCGTTGATACATTTTATTTTCTACGAAAATAATTTTTCATATCGATCTTGCAATTTAACGACCTCACCAATTCATATAATAGACCGTATCTGAAAAATTTGTTTTTTCAACAAACTTTGATGGACCGTTGCGCGCCGGTCTTATATTCTGTGATGGTTCTAAAATGATACAATAACCTCTTCCGATTGTCTATATATAATCATTTTTTTTACTCTTACTTCTTTAGCGATATTCCTCGCAACGTGCAGCAGTATCTTGAAAAACATTCGCGATATATCATGAAGAAGTTTCATGTATCTGACGCATGATGGTGATCAGAGGGTACGCAAGCACGTTTCACTTACAGCGTAACGCACTCAAGCTTGCTTGACACGACTGTGCACGATGGAATATCCGATGAAAAGTTTTTACGTACTTGCAGATTTCCACACCTCGTTCCTTCCTCTCTTTTTTTTCGCTTGTTCCCGACGATTCTGATATTCCTGTCATCCGTGTCTCGACAGGACTATGCTTTCATAGGGACGTCAACCCCTCATTTTACGATATATCCACATTAGGGTGTTCGTTATTTCCCAAGTTCACTTCTTCTACTTCGATATGTTCCGGATCGTTACTTTACAGTCCAAAAACACTGTTGAAAAAAAGAACAACAAATTTCAAACGCAATGAACCCCTGCCTAAACGACGACATTTTTCCCCTTTAATTAACGTGGGATATTGTCACTTTTAAGATTTTTATTCTTCTCTCGATTGTTATTTTCATCAGTTTTTTTCGACTGTTCATTCTACGTCGGCTCTGACCCTTTTGAGATCGGAAATTTTTGATATTCGAGATGTTTTTTGTAATATTTCGAAACAATGTCCTCCCTCAAAATCCCGGTAATATTGAGTCCATAAGACTTCAATTTTACCGCCGGATTACCGTGAGCTAGCGATATTTAGTACTTTTAAATTAACCTTTTCTGTAATAAAGTGGTTGATGAGAAAATTGAAAAATTACCATTTCATAACACTCCAATAATTATGTCAACAATACTACTTATTCACCGAAGAGTTATCGAACAACGACAAATTTCCATTCGGCAACTGGATGTCTGTCTGTCAGTCCCTCGTCCAGTACAGAATTTGTCTTTTTTTTAAATTCACGCCAAAGAAACGTTTATTAAAATAGGCTTGGTTTTTGAAAAAAAAATGTATCAATTATTATAGCTTTTAGGGTGTAAAAATTCGCGGATAAAATGTTGAATATAGGGCAGGAAAATACCGATCGCGATAGATAAAATCACAAGAGGCATGTATACGAGTGGGGAAATGAAACTTCGTTACATCTGGTTGATAATACCGACTAACGAGACCACCGAAATGTCCTCCACTCTTCTTGGCAACATGCCATATCGATATGTCGTTGTTGACGTTTAACGATTCATTTATTATTATTAAGCATCGATCTGCAGAAACAAAATGAAAAATAATCTGAACCAATTGGAATTCCACAAATTATTCCTGGGGGCAACGAAATTTTTCAAATTCGAGCAAACCATTGGTATTGTTTTTCGAAGGGTATGACAGTCAAAAAACTTTCTGTCGTTCGATAAGATCCGCGTCTTTTGAAATAAAAAATGATTGTCAAAAAAAAAAAAGAAAGACAAAACAGCCTGTAAAAATATTCTTCTTAGCGATAATAATTGATAATAAACTCGCTATTTAGGTTGCTGAACACATCTGTTTGTTACTTTTGAACCGACGGGTATTTTTGTCCAGTGTTACAGACTTCGCGCGAACGATTCACGACTATCGAAGCTCAGCATTAATGACAAAAGTTGCTCGCCTATTATTGGAGTCTCTTCTCGTTAACAAATAATGAAAAGTGGCTATAGACCATTCACTGTAAGGTCTCTCTCGGTCCAATTCCCCTCACATTCGATCCTCCTGAAGCACTCGACAAAGCTTTTATCTTATCTCGAAACTCTTTCTCTTTCTCTCTTTCCATTCGTGGATATGCCAGTGTCAACAGCGAATTCCGGAGCTGTTGAAGAGCAAACATTTCCAGAGTGAGTGTTACTTTGGTCGAAAATGCATGGTACTGGCTAAACCCTTGATGTTGGAAGCAAGCTCCATAGCAATGTACATACTTGTATAAAATGGTGAACAAACGCAAGTGTCTTTGAATTTTCATCAATGTTTCGTGCAAAAGTTCCGAAGACGATGAACCCCAGGAAGAACGGGGTAATAAATACGACGATTTTTCTTCTCCCTGTTTATCCGAATTCGAGAGGAACTCTCGAAAGATCTGTGAGAAAGTCGCTAATGATTGCCGCTGATGAAGAGTTTCCACGATAAGAAGCCAATCGGCTCATTTATAGCGTCGATCGTGAGCCTCGTTGACATTCGCCTGCATCGAACTTTGTTGGGAAACTCTGAGAATTGATCATTGAACGGCCTAAGCGCGGGAGCTGCGTTTTATTTCTTTCATTTTTCAGCAGGACGAATTTTTCAAGATATTGACGAATTAAGACCTGGTCAGAATAAACAGCAATTTTGTTCCCTGAGTTGCAGCGAGGAGGAAAAAAACGAGCGAGAGAAAACTCACAAGTTTTAAGTGTTGAACAGTAAAGAGAGGGAGAGAGAGAGAGAGAGAGCAGGAGCTTGGTGAACGTGTATAAAATTTACATTTTCCATAAAGTTTCTTCATTTTAACGCCTGTTCGTCGTGAGTTCTCTCATCATCGGTGCGCCAGGTATCTCACCAAACTTTGCAGGTTGTAGAGAAATATGTAATATAACATTGGAACTGGTGCTTAAACTCGTTTCTCTCTCTCTCTCTCTCTCTCTCTCTCTCTCTCTCCTCCCCTCTCTGTTTCTATTACTTTCTACTGTATTGGTATAAACACACGAATGAGAAAAAAAGAAATCACAGAGAGGGTGAAAACGAAGTGGATAAAGAAAAATAGGAAAAGAGAAGAAACCATTATTCAACGGTTGGGCGCATATACGACAGACCTTGTGAAACACTACCATCATTAAAGTAACTCTAACTTTTTACGAGCTTGCGACTCATGCGAGTATGCGAGTCCTGTGCTTGAACTGAAAAAAAAAACTGAACTGTTTTTTTTCGCCCCCATTACAACGTGTGCTCTTTCGCGCCAGTGCCTCCCGTAAGCTGGATCCTACATTTACGGGTTTCTACCGTTGTTCACCTGCTTACTTGCAACGACGCAGTTCCTAAGCCGAAAGAATAATGCAGAAAAAAACGAATTGAAAGAAAAAACGAATCAAACCGTGGTAGCGGATAACAAGCCCGCTAAGCAACATGAAAAAACTTTGAGATTTTGATGACGTCAACTGAACATGGCTTTCAGGAAGAGCATCTGTGGATTAAAGAGACCAGTCCATTTAACGGTTATTGTCGATGTCGTTGAAAATTCATCTTGTATGGTCTCGTATGGTCTGCCTCGAAGCTGCGATGCTTTCATAAAGATATACCGATACGTATAAAAAAATTTGACAGTGGATATGTGATATATTTTTGCCTAAAATCATTCCACGATTTGTTTAGATAATATTGCATTTGCCAATGATTTATGTGGGTCATGACGTCGCGGCAGCGCCCTCTGAATGAATGAGGGGGCGTGGAAGATGATACACGTGTCTCCGCAGTAGGCCTATTCTGTAACTCGTAGCGACAGTTTTCGGTATCGTTTCGGTATCGAAAACTGTCGTTATGAGTTACAGAATAGGCCTGCAGGCTCGATATTGAATAACGAGTTTCGTCTCTCTACTTCACCGTCTCGCTTACTGGAATACGAATGGAGATGAAAAATTCAAAGGCAGACTTTTCGATGTTCCAACAAGAGCATGAAAATCTTCCATTTGTACATGATAATCAAGCTTATCGCTCGGGGCATGAAAAAATCGTTAAACTTTAGTAGCAGTGAATCAAGTACACGAGGATATACGCATGTAGGTGCTCCGGAACCTGTATTTTATTAATTTTTTTATTCTCTTTTCAATGGAGGGAAAAAATTATAAATGAATAAAAATAAAAAGTTTGAGGTACGAAAGAGATGAGGGTGAAAAAGAGAATGCATTATTACGTACGTATGGTAGTTATATCTATCCGCTTTTCTCTCGTTCTCGAAACCCGGTAAATATGAATGGCTTTAATATTCCGTAAGCACGAACCCGCCACTTTTTAAACTTCATGCATATCAGAGACGTGACCAGAAAATATTACAAAAGCCATGTAAAACGAGAACCCCCGAAGTCGACTGGCTAGCGCACCGGAAACGAAGGGGTGGCAAGGAGAAAAAAAATAGAGTCAAGTGGGTTGGCGAATATTAGACCGGCGTGAAGAGTTGTTGTAAAAAGACTAGTGGAAGAAGGCAAAAGAAGCAACGAAGACGAAGAGGGTAAGGGGTAAAATAAGCGAGACAAGGGGTAAGGGAGAAGATTAAAAAAAATAACTCGCTTAATTATCCCTCTCTCGGTATATTTGCTTCAAAAAGCATCGGCGATTTACCAACGATGGTTCATGAAAAAAAAAGAACAATTCATTAATTTCCGAGTAAATTATCTTTGCCCCTATGGAACGCGACTCGTAATAATAATAGGATCTCCGACCAAAGGGAAAGGTACGGAAGGCTATGCTTTGCGATGAAAAAAAAGAAAAAAAGCTGGCGGGAACACGGTTTAACTCGGTTAAGAGGATAGAATAACGCGCATCGTTACAACTTTATTTATCATTATTTGTTAAATTTGAGCCTGGGAAAAAATGGTTTGAAATATTGAAAAAGTATCTTATCAAACTCTAAAGTATTTTCCTTCTTCTTCTTATTTTCTCGTCAAAGTTTTTTCGTAAGAAAGTAAGAACAAAATCCCAGCGGAGGGATGTAAGGTATCGAAATTTCAGATGTTCCTTCAATGCTATAAGAATCGATCATAAAATATAATATTTCATATTATAATCAATCGTTCCAGGGGGTATAAAAATTCGCCGATATAGCGACAAGTAAATCTTGTATTAATGACGGATATTAATATACATTAAATAAAGATTTTCCCATGGCTTATTCTTGCTTTCAGCCCAAGTCCCAGACCCTAACCGTTTTCGAGCTTTAATTCAAACTAATTTACATTTCACATGTTCGCACCCGGTTGGTTTAGCGCCTCAACCATTTATCTTGGTTGAATTTAATTTCACTGCGCCTCGAGTAAAGTGGCACTTATTCTTACGTACGCCAGCGTCGTGTACTTTGAAAGAATGTTGTATATAACAGTATAAAACCTACCGTTGACATTTTTTACCCGTACGTTTCTTCTTCCCATTGCTTCAGCTGCAGTGTATATTATTTATATTCAAAGCTTTCCTTTTCTTTTCTTCATTGTTTCGCACTTTTGACATCGCCACGAACAAAAGCGAGAAACAATAGAGAAATGTTAATTTTGAACTATCCATCCAATCGTGAAGATGTCAAAAAGGGGAACAATTACAATCAGTCGTAATGGATCATGTGCTCTTTTATCCTTCTAATGAAAAGTTTATGGGGTCCCGAAGTTGATCTTTTATCGAAAAAATATCGCGCGATTGTTGTCGTTTTCTTCGTTCCCTGATTGGTCGGTGAAAAAAGAACGAATTTCGTGGCAAAATTCCAATTGCACTCTGATGCGCGCGTATGTTTTGTTTTTGCTTGAATTTCACCATTTTTTTGCATTTTTTTACTGATATTTCGAGTTTTCGCGAAAAACTCGATGAGTTTTGTGGTCGGCGGAAAATTTGCGATGGAACAGGCTGTTGAACTATCGAAAATTTGGAAAAAAAAAAATTCTTCTCATTTTTCGCCACTTTTCCAGAATCGTCGAAAAGTCGAAATTTCAAATGATCATAACTTCCTCTCTAATGAAGCTACATAGTCGGGGATATTTTGAAAAGCCCTCGAGTAGACTTAAACAATGGTGAAAGTTAAATGTCGATAGCTCGATTGCTTCACCCTGAAAATCGGTGTTGAGAATCGGCGACAAAAACGCAAAGCGGTGTCCGGGGTATAGCCTCAAAAAGTCGAAATTTCGAAGGCTCGTAACCACCTTTTGCTTCCTGATGCGCGCGTATGTTTTGTTTAAATTATTAAATGCGTATGATAAAGTTACGTAAAAAATCAAGGTGCTGCAGCGCAATCGTGCGATCGCGCGTGTGAACGCGAGCGCCCATACCTAGTCTTTCTTATGAAATCTTTCTTATAAAAAATTGTTGATCTTTCTTATAAAAAGTTGATGAGGAGATATAGATCGAAATTATCGAAATATCGAAATATCGCATGCTTTGTTGTCGTTTTATTCGTTTCGTGATTGGTCGGTGATGAGCGTAGCCGCGAAATTCATGCGAGACTGTATTCGCGCGGTTTTTTATGCTGTTTTGGGCAGTTGTCGACTTGTGACATTAATCGCGGTTAGCAAAGGTTATAGTTCTACGATAATTCATTCCGTGAAAAAGAAATCATCCATATCAAGTAAGCAAGAGTGCTATATTTCACAGTTGAATTTATATTGTACTGAGAAAAAATGAGAGATAGTCCGGGAGAATGACAGTGAATAAACTAAACTAGCATTTCTTGGACATTTTTTCAAGCGAAAATTTTTCTCCCTGTCACCCTTGCACATTAATGTTTCATAAAATTTACAAGAAATTACTCTTCGATCGGACGATCTCGCGAGAAGCGCTTCCGTTCAAAGTAGTGGCAGATGAAAAGAACGATCGACAACTCCACCAAAATTTAATCACGCATGGAGAAAACGACTCTAAATAAGTTCCTTCATGTCCGGTTTTCGGAAATTTAGTTTCAGATTTTTCCCAGATTCTGGTCCAGCGATCGATCGGCGGATGAGAGGAACGATTGACAACTCCATGAAAATTTAACCACGCGCAGAGGAAGCGACTCTGAACAAGTTGCTTCATGTCCGGTTTTCGGAAATTTAGTTTCAGATTTTTCTCAGATTCTGGTCCAGCGTTCGATCGGCGGATGAGAGGAACGATCGACAACTGCATGAAAATTTAACCACGCGCAGAGGAAGCGACTCTGAGCAAGTTGCTTCATTTCGGTTTTCGGAAATTTAGTTTCAGATTTTTCAGCACAGCTTCCGGTCCAGCGTTCGATCGGCGAATGAGAGGAACGGTCGACAACTGCATGAAAATTTAACCACGGGCAGAGGAAACGACTCTAAGCAAGTTGCTTCATTTCCGGTTTTCGGAAATTTAGTTTCAGATTTTCTAGCACAGCTTCCGGTCCAGCGTTCGATCGGCGAATGAGAGGAACGGTCGACAACTGCATGAAAATTAAACCACGCGCAGAGGAAGCGACTCTGAGCAAGGTGCTTCATTTCCGGTTTTCGGAAATTTAGTTTCAGATTTTATAGCACAGCTTACGGTCCACCATTCGATCGGCGGATGAGAGGAACGATCGACAACTGCATGAAAATTTAACCACACGCAGAGGAAGCGACTCTGAGCAAGTTGCTTCATTTCGGTTTTCGGAAATTTAGTTTCAGATTTTTCAGCACAGCTTCCGGTCCAGCGTTCGATCGGCGAATGAGAGGAACGGTCGACAACTGCATGAAAATTTAACCACGCGCAGAGAAAGCGACTCTAAGCAAATTGCTTCATTTCCGGTTTTCGGAAATTTAGTTTCAGATTTTTTAGCACAGCTTCCGGTCCACCATTCGATCGGCGGATGAGAGGAACGATCGACAACTGCATGAAAATTTAACCACACGCAGAGGAAGCGACTCTGAGCAAGTTGCTTCATTTCGGTTTTCGGAAATTTAGTTTCAGATTTTTCAGCACAGCTTCCGGTCCAGCGTTCGATCGGCGAATGAGAGGAACGGTCGACAACTGCATGAAAATTTAACCACGCGCAGAGGAAGCGACTCTGAGCAAGGTGCTTCATTTCCGGTTTTCGGAAATTTAGTTTCAGATTTTTTAGCACAGCTTCCGGTCCACCGTTCGATCGGCGGATGAGAGGAACGATCGACAACTGCATGAAAATTTAACCACACGCAGAGGAAGCGACTCTGAGCAAGTTGCTTCATTTCGGTTTTCGGAAATTTAGTTTCAGATTTTTCAGCACAGCTTCCGGTCCAGCGTTCGATCGGCGAATGAGAGGAACGGTCGACAACTGCATGAAAATTTAACCACGCGCAGAGGAAGCGACTCTGAGCAAGGTGCTTCATTTCCGGTTTTCGGAAATTTAGTTTCAGATTTTTTAGCACAGCTTCCGGTCCACCGTTCGATCGGCGGATGAGAGGAACGATCGACAACTGCATGAAAATTTAACCACACGCAGAGGAAGCGACTCTGAGCAAGTTGCTTCATTTCGGTTTTCGGAAATTTAGTTTCAGATTTTTCAGCACAGCTTCCGGTCCAGCGTTCGATCGGCGAATGAGAGGAACGGTCGACAACTGCATGAAAATTTAACCACGCGCAGAGGAAGCGACTCTGAGCAAGGTGCTTCATTTCCGGTTTTCGGAAATTTATTTTCAGATTTTTTAGCACAGCTTCCGGTCCACCGTTCGATCGGCGGATGAGAGGAACGATCGACAACTGCATGAAAATTTAACCACGCGCAGAGGAAGCGACTCTAAGCAAGTTGCTTCATTTCCGGTTTTCGGAAATTTAGTTTCAGATTTTCTAGCACAGCTTCCGGTCCAGCGTTCGATCGGCGAATGAGAGGAACGGTCGACAACTGCATGAAAATTTAACCACGCGCAGAGGAAGCGACACTGAGCAAGGTGCTTCATTTCCGGTTTTCGGAAATTTAGTTTCAGATTTTTTAGCACAGCTTCCGGTCCACCGTTCGATCAGCGGATGAGAGGAACGATCGACAACTGCATGAAAATTTAACCACGCGCAGAGGAAGCGACTCTAAGCAAGTTGCTTCATTTCCGGTTTTCGGAAATTTAGTTTCAGATTTTTTAGCACAGCTTCCGGTCCACCATTCGATCGGCGGATGAGAGGAACGATCGACAACTGCATGAAAATTTAACCACACGCAGAGGAAGCGACTCTGAGCAAGTTGCTTCATTTCGGTTTTCGGAAATTTAGTTTCAGATTTTTCAGCACAGCTTCCGGTCCAGCGTTCGATCGGCGAATGAGAGGAACGGTCGACAACTGCATGAAAATTTAACCACGCGCAGAGGAAGCGACTCTGAGCAAGGTGCTTCATTTCCGGTTTTCGGAAATTTAGTTTCAGATTTTTTAGCACAGCTTCCGGTCCACCGTTCGATCGGCGGATGAGAGGAACGATCGACAACTGCATGAAAATTTAACCACGCGCAGAGGAAGCGACTCTAAGCAAGTTGCTTCATTTCCGGTTTTCGGAAATTTAGTTTCAGATTTTTTAGCACAGCTTCCGGTCCACCAT
The DNA here is from genome assembly GCA_959613375.1 of Heteropelma amictum. Taxonomy (NCBI): domain Eukaryota; kingdom Metazoa; phylum Arthropoda; class Insecta; order Hymenoptera; family Ichneumonidae; genus Heteropelma; species Heteropelma amictum. Next base: position 11,137,021 of record OY390720.1, on the reverse strand, counting down.
TCGATCGGCGGATGAGAGGAACGATCGACAACTGCATGAAAATTTAACCACGCGCAGAGGAAGCGACTCTAAGCAAGTTGCTTCATTTCCGGTTTTCGGAAATTTAGTTTCAGATTTTCTAGCACAGCTTCCGGTCCAGCGTTCGATCGGCGGATGAGAGGAACGATCGACAACTCCATGAAAATTTAACCACGCGCAGAGAAAGCGACTCTAAGCAAATTGCTTCATTTCCGGTTTTCGGAAATTTTTGTTCAGTTTTTTGTATAGAATTTACAAGTAATGACTCTTCGATCACACAATCTCGCGGAAAGAGTTTTACTTTAATGTGGTGCTAGATAAAAAGAACAACCCACAACTGCATTAAAAATAAACCACGAATAGAGAAAACAACTCTAAACAAGTTGCTTCATGGTTTGTTTTCGGAAAATTTTTTCAAAATGTTTTATAAAATTTATAAGAAATGACTCTTCGATGAGACGATCTCGCGAGAAGCGTTTTCCTTCAAAGTAAATTTTTTATGTAAAACATTTTTGTATGTAAAATTGCAATTGTTTATTTAACTACATATTTGTCATACAAAGATGGCTTATTGAAACAAAATTTTGAGTATTTTGGGCAATGCATTTTATGAAGATTATTTATGATTTATTAATCATTATTGTTTGTACTTCATTTTTGAATCTAAATATTTCTTGCTTTTCACCATTTGCTACCATTTGCTCCCTAGTCTATATAGGAAATAAATTCAACTTTGATGTTAGAAATCGCGACGTCGCAGTACGACGGATAATGTCACATGTGGCACGAATAGTCCCTAACAATAGATCCATTCTCGAGGAAACGCCGGATTCCGAAGTAAAAGGTGGAAGCATCCAGATAGCCACGAAAAACATAAAAAGCAAAGTGAATATTCAGATGCCAACGACATTCGAGGCATTTAGCGGGCCTGCTCGTTTTATATACCGTTTCTATCGTCTTACTCGTCTCTCAATTCGCTCAACTCTCCGCTTGCACTCTTCAGCACAGATGAAAGAGTAAAAACCATCCACGTCATGCTCTATTTCATTTACATTTTCCGTAATATTCCGCTCGCAAGTTTTGCCCCCCCCCCCCCCCCCCGGACAATCTCGCCGCTCTCCCTTCGTTTCTCTCAGTCTCTCACTCTCACCTTGTCCTTGGGTCCAAGTCCAAGATTACAAATTTTCATTAAAAACTTTCGACGTTTCGATTTGCATAACTTCTCGCCTGTTGTCTGAAACACAGCTCCGAGCAATCCTACCTTAGTTTACTTCCATCCTCTTTCTATCATATCTTGGCTTGCCGGGGTGCCATCCGGCAGAGTCTTACCATTGCTTCTACAAAAGTTTCATATTTCTATAAATTTGTGCGCTGCGCTTGTTTATTTTCAAACGCATACGTAAACATCCCTATGTGCTACGGAGCGGTCATCGACGTCATCCATAGAGTCTATTTTAGCAAAGTAAGATGAAATAAAATCACCTTCTGCTCAGTAGTGGATGTTTTTCATGCGGAGTAGAGTCTGCGTCCTTTAAGGAAAACGATGTGCCCTTGCACTCCATTCCTCATCTATCTCTGTATCACCGATTCTATGTACGATTTACAAAAAATACTCAACTAAAATACTTTACTGAAAATACTCAATATACGGCCGGCGAGAGAAGTTCATAACTGCAGCCATCCTCGGTAGGCGCGGGAGCTTTATATTGCGGCCGATACGTTAACGCCAGCAGTGCCCTTCAATCCTGAAGGAATTTTCGCTACAGGTAAAATCGCTCCTGCGCAAATACACCGATGTGCAAAGCCACTACGAAATAAAGGGGTTCCACCTCGCCACTTTGGCGCACGTCTCACTCGAGTGGGATGGATTTTCGGTATTTACATTTCAGGTCGAAACCGCTTGCACGCATCCCTCGAACCACTCGGCATGAAGGCAAACATTGAATATGCAGACCTTGCCGCAGCGTATAGAACGGTGTGTCGACGTATCACGTACCACAAGAGTAAGACGAGGAAGGTACGAGAAAGGAAGACGGGAAGTGGGTTGAAAACTTGGACGGATCTGCCTGCCTAGACTGTACAAAGAGACCCATTGCTGGGATGAGAGGGGTACGACCGGGAGTATTTCTAGCCGCCGTAGACGCACCATCGATATACCGACGCCGATAGTCTCTTCTGAATAGATAATTATTGAACCAAGTTCTATATTCTCCGTTTATATCACTCGAAGAGTCGGTGAGCCACCGACACCCATCTATCTCATTACCAACTTCGGGGGGTACGAGAATAAACGTGCGCCAACTTCAATACCCGATGAGAAGGTTGATAGGTAGCAGATGTCATCAACATTGACATGGAGAACCAAGGACGGTCCTCGTGTCAAACTCCATATTGATTACACCACCAATACGATCGATATGCCGAAATTGCGGTACCACAATGGCCCACCAATGCCCGCATTGTGCACTTTCTGTCCTAGCAAGCCTATATCGTCGCGCAATTATTCACCGCAAATGGCAAATTTCATGCTCCGAGATAGTCACGCGTCTACTATCCTCTATCGGTCTGCGCAGTTCCTATTCGAAGAACTTTAAAACCGCACACCAGATTGTTTCGAGCGTCTGACGACACAGCGAACGTGTTCACATGGGTATCAAGTCCTCTCCGCGCGAACGGAGATCCACATGCCACCCCGTCTTGGCGCAAAGCCGTCGATGAAAGGATAATCTCCGGGATCACGACAGGATCGTTAATTAGCGCTGCTGATTAAGCTGATGATCCATTTTCCAATTCTAGTTTAATCACCCGAGTGCATTCCCTCCCCTGCAACTACCGCCGGGGTCATTGCAAATTCCGGATTACACGGTCAGAGGATAAGTGTGTCTGGAGTCAAAGACATAAACTGGCAATTGGGTCGAAATACGGTATAGAGGAAAGCGGAAAATAGATGGGAACGTCTCGTCAGCAACGTCTTGGATCGAAGGGACCTACAAGTCCATTAATCAGCGGCGCATACCCTCGAATGTACCGTGCAATATCCACACAGCTTCTCGAAGCCATCCGACATATGTAAAGTTTAAACCTGCTGCATAACATACATATACATGTTTTCGTACAAAGTGTGTGTTCATGGGAGTGTATGAGTTCGCAGAGGTGCAAGGTTGCACCATAAGTCAAACATCTTCCTCGTTACCGCGCCAAAGACGAGAAAGCAAATGCGGAGTTTCAGCGAAGACCTCATCCAAGATCTTTCGAAGCGTCACAAGTGCAGACGGAAGCACTGGACCATGTCGAATCTCCAAAGGTTTGCCGTGCGGTAAACACGCGTGCTTTGAAATAGTTTCTCTATAAAAAGACTCTTCCTTCGAGAGCCTCTTTTCGATGCATTTCGCCATATTTATCCTGGCTGAGATGTCAGGCAGTCTGTACGAAATACGAATCTGATTTCTCCAACGTGTTTGTCAGACCCCTTCGAACTGGCGATATCAAGAAACGCTAGCCGGTATCGCGACGTGGGGTGATTAAAAAAAATGTTACAGAACTCGGACGCTCGCTCCGCTATCTGCTATTGCTGTCAGCAAATTGCATAGTACACGTCATACACATAGGCTGTAATGTTCCGAGGACCGTTATCTTATCACTTTTCGGTTACGCGCAAAAGCTCCCGAGCTTTTGTCGAGTGTTTTAAACAAAACTTCCGGTAAATAATGCGCGCAACGGTCCATTGATAATTCAATTCAAAACAAACAGCACGTACAACGAGTTTGGTCCTCGAGATGCCAGCTCGAATGAAAAGTCTGCCGTCTTTTCCGTATCAGCGCAGCTTGAATTTGTATTTCCTTTGTAATAGAATGTCACATCATGCACAAAGAAATCTCCCGCGGTGAGTTGTTATTGTTTGTCAAATACTGACAACATCTTGGAAACGAACGGAAACCTGTTATCTCTATCCGTTATGCTGTGTGAGCTGTTTTTTTATTACTGAATAACAATCTCGCTGTTACAGAAATCTGTATCAGCGAGATTGTTATTCCGGTATGATTTTGGTACCGATTTCGGTATGCTTCACTCTAACAATCTCGCTGTTACAGAAATCTGTATCAGCGAGATTGTTAGAGTGAAACACACCGAAATCGGTAAATCGGAATGCTTCACTGTAACAATCTCGTGCATACCGAAATCGGTATGCTTCACTCACTCTAACAATCTCGCTGATGCTTTACTCTATATATTTTTATAACGGGTCTGGAGCATGAGACTTTGATGGGAATGCCGAACAAACCCGCAAACCCCATCGAACCCAAAATTCCGATTTAGCGTACAGTAAAAATTCCCCGCTCTACTGTACTGCTGATTGCAGCATCGAACGCAGCTAATCATTTTGCGCGTAAAAAAAAATACAATTTAACAAATTTCAAAAAGTCCCGACAGAAAACGCGGTTCTTCGCGTTGAAACAATTCTTGTAATCTCGATTTGTTTAACAAACCCACTCAGATTTAATTTGTTTTATAATAATGATTTATTTAGGAAATAATGAAAATATTTATACAGCAAATATTGCTCCTGTATCAGTACAAATAGATAGTATATAAGGAATAACGTAGAATAAGAAAAACCAGAACTCCCGAGATCTGCTCGAGTCGGAAAACGACTTTATACTACAATTCCACGGTTCACTTTCGTTAATTGCCTTGAATCTCCGGTATTCATTTTATTTCTGCGACAATAAATACGTTTCATTGGATATCGAATTTATTGCAATCAAATAACAATGTCTCCCGACTCGAGCTGAGTTCGGATGTCTTTTCTCGTTGTACATTATTCTTCATGTACTATTTACTTGCACCAATATATCTCATAACAATAAAAATCTTCAGATCATTTTACGTCCAATTCGCTGTATCAACATTTTCATTATCTCCTAGATCACTATTATACAGCAATTTAATGTTGGAGGAGTTGGATAAAGAAATGAAATCACTCGGAAAAATGCGTTTTCATTCAAAGATTTACAAACTTTTATTTCATTCCACGCTTTTCGACCCTGCGAACACAAAAATACTCGACACAGCAATCTATGTTGAATACATCAGAAATCGCGAACAACCAAAAAATGAAATATGCACTATTGCAATTAGAACTATTGAACTATTGAATTTACTCTGTCTTTTTGGTTTATAAAGAAAGGCAATGGAAACACTGTAATTACAAAAAAAATCTCTTTTTTCGAGTTTTTTCCAATCAAATTTATTCGCGCAATCATTTCGGAAAAAAAACTCGATACAAAATGACATTGAACCGATTTTAATAATAATCTCAATTTGCCAAAAGTCTATAATTCCCAGCGAACTTCGATTCCTTACTAATCTTAATTGTCGTGTATCAAAATATTGGATACATATCGTGCATTTTTAGAACGATCATAGTATTTCAAATGGCTGGGAACAAAATCGTGTTTTCCTACGCCACACCATATATTTTTCATATCATTTCATATCATATACATATATCATATGTATATTGGAAGGTTCTGAAAGGTTCAATTTCTCGAGCCAGTCGGATGGACCAAATGTTACAAGAGGCTGGGAGGCAGAGGCTTACAATAAATAAATGCGATTCTGGCAAGGATGAAATGAGTTTTGCCTGGCTAAACAGACCTTGGAATGTGCAGTTTCAATACGGATGATGTGAAAAAGAATGTCCCAGTCAATGTCCATTACCGATCCACGGAATTATCGATCAATAAATAATGAGCGAAAGTATGTTCCTGGTAAAACTGGGGGCCGCCAGGGTTATTAAAAAATGTCCATGTATAAATGCATATTGCGAACTCACGCTTATCGTATCGCCAACCAAAGCGGACGGACTCAAGTCTGCATATAGAATGCAGCCAAAAGAGCAGCAATTATAACGGGAAAGTTATGGAGCAGCGATTGAAAACGGCCGAGGGCTAACAGAATTGACAAATACGAGTGTTATAGAGTGTAGGTGAAAATGGAACGTACATGTATAAGGGAATAAGTGAGAGGATGCTGAGACTCGAAGTACGGTTGAAGAATCGGTCGAAAAATCACGCCACGTAGTGGCGAAAAAATAAAAGAATGGGATAGCTCATCCGCATTGTTTTCCAACGAGATTTCCTCTCCGTTCTCTCCACTGTTGGTCCATGCTCAACATACGAGTATGCAAAACAAGTCAAATAAAAAAAAGAGTAAATTTCTTGAATGAATGTCCACAACAGGGGAAATTTTGATAATAATCATATAAAAAAAATTCTTTTCTGTTTTTTGTGTACATCTAAAAACATCGTATTTCATTTTCGAGCCAAACACTCATGACCGCATGTGTCGAATTGACGCAGGATACGCGAGAGTGAGAGATAAAGTACGCAGGAATGAAGAATAAAAAAGCGATCGAGGCCCTCTTAATGAACCTCTCCGTGTGTCTCTTTCCCAATTGAACAACCTTTTATTGTCTCCTGCTTGAGACGCCGAGCGGTGCAGAAAGGACCAAAGTCGATAGATAAACATCCTCTTTGTCGCGGGAAACATCGCGATAGGATGGGGGAAAAAGGACGTGCGGTCCAGACACGTGGGATGATGAAAGCTTCTTCTTTTTAGCATCGATACCATAGGAAAAGACTGAGAGCCCGGGATTCACAGAGTTTGCTCATCCGGTGAGAGCATGGCTTCATCAATTCTGGTGAAAATAATTTTTTCATTTTTCAACTCGGCTATGAACGTGCAGATTCTGTTGGCATGGCTAATCCCTTTCTCCCTCGCTTTTTCCGCAAATACCTCCGGTTACTTTTACTTTCGCTTCGAAATTTCAGAACTTGTTGGGTCAAAGAGTTGTACCGAGTTGAAGAGGCGCATGAATGTATGTGGACGTAAATTTTTACACTACAGACAGCATGTGTCGAAGATTTTTTCTAATCTCGTCGATTCTGTCAAAATTTATCGATCGCATCGGTTGTTGGAATGATATATGAGAAGACAACGAACACAGTGGACTCACTGCGTGTCTTGATGCAGGGAAGGCCTTAAACGAATACAAATTTGACTGTATTTGTCGTAAGCGACACCCGGTATATAAGCCCCGAGTTCTTTTCTACAGCGTGACAGCGACGGTGTAGTATAAACACCTACAAGTATATTATATACATGTCGTGTGCATATATCGCGTTTGTATCTGCTGGGTATGCGACATACGTATGTATGACTGCATAGACGAATATATCTCACAACGCGTTAGATAGAAACGCGTAAACTCGGGTATATCTCGATAGGATATGCATGGAGAACCATGACTAACAGACGGTACACACGGAGAGACGAGAGAATTGGTCCACTCCCCGTTCCGGATGTCCGAGCATGTGTCGTATATTTTCCCGACCGAAATATAAAGGTTGACGTATCGACCGACAATCTCGGGCCGGCAAAACATTCAAACAATAACATGCATTTCTGTACTTATAGACATCACGATTTATGAATAAACCAACGTTATATAGGAATACAATACAGCCATGAATAATATAAAATACATTTATCCGACTAAGAATTTTGCTCCGGCACTGCTCAGGCATTGATCAGGCATGACGGACCATCGTGTCAGCCAGATCGGACCATCTGATCACGACCAGATCAAGAGAACTGATCATGGCTTGATGAAAGTGTGATTTTATTATAATAAAAAATTACCAACAACGTTAGGTGCGCGGTCGCCGTGCGGCTCAGGTGGTCACGTTAGTTAAGCAGTATTGCGCGCGGCCCATACTGGGATGGGTGACCGCTTGACCGTTGGCTGGCGCACAGCGAAAGGACATTTTTTCGAAGTCTGATGAAATTCCTACGGGGACGTGTCAAGTTCTGTTAAAGGGCGATCGTGTTGGAATAGGTTTTCTGCAGTTTCCCCGTGCCCTCGTGCAAGTGCGATACATTGATAAAGAGAGAGGTTTCTGACGGCTGTCGCCGCACAATTAGGGAGGGAAAGGAAGTCACACAGTGACCAGAGTATAGGTAATAAAAGAATAAGATTGGAATCGTAACAAACCCTAACAAGAGTTGTCGGTAAGATATAATAATAATAATATAATTAAAAATTAAAAAAAAAATACATTCATTTTGACATGTCCACTTTCCTCATTTCCTGCCTATGTCCCTGTAGGCATACATTTTTTTTCCGCTACCGCGAGGATCCTGAATCGGTTATGAGTCTCGAACGCTATGCCTACTGGGCTAATCTGGTAAGTAGTGCAGAATCGAACACATCCGCTCACGTGTGCGAACGTTTGCATGATTGCGCTGCAGCGTTGTAAATATAATGTTCCTTAAACTTTTTAGCGAAGCACGAAGGGAAATCGATCCGTCAAAAGTCATTAAACTCGAGCACAAACAACGCTCACGCCCGCTCGAGAAAGCGAACGGTACGAAATGCATTTGATTTCCGACCAATCAAGAACGAAATTAATGGAAGCAATGAATACGATATTTCGATGGATTAACGACTGCAGAATTGCACGGCAACTTGGTAGCTCTCAATTTTCTTTACACGCACGAAAATTTCGATCGTCGTCACACGCGTTAAGAGAAATCTTCGCGATGCATTTAAATCCTGATATAAGCATAAAGTTTTTTCGTCGGTTTTTCTCTTCAATTTTTCTCTTCAATTTTTCGGATTTTCTTTCAAAATTGAGCATGTGAACCAACACGCAATGATGTTCAAAATAAGACGCTTTGAATACCAGTAATTTGCAATTGCCCAATTTTTTGTCTTCCACGCAGATATATAGTAACGCAGGAATAGCAAAAATGCAAGGAGCACGTCATTTAACCACTTTTTTGGATTATTCACGAAAAGCAAGAAAGTAGGAAAAGCGCTGCGTGGGCCGGAGCGTTTATTTAATTGAAACGTTTTTGCGAATTATGACAGGTAGTTGATAGGTCAAAAGTTCACACCCGCCAAAGTGAAACAAGATAAAAACTCGCACGCGCGTGACAAAGCGAGCGGGAATTCGATGCGAAATTCATTCGTTTTACTGACCGATCACGGAACGCGAATCTAATGTTAAGCGATGCTTCCAACTTTGAGTCACGACAAACGGACATAAGGAAATAGAATTCGCGTAGAATACAACGATGCATTCGTAAAGCGTTGTTGCCGGAAAATGTAACTCTATGAATATATAAATAAAAGTCAAAAATGTTTTCTTTTTTCAGGTTAGAAATGGTAGCGTATCACCGTGAAAAATTTCTTATTTTGTATATTGCACGTGTTTAAAATATATTTATCGCTTGAATTCTATAATCATCAGATAATTAAAACAAATATGATGTACTCGATCTGAATAATAAAATTAATGTATTCTCGATTCGTTTTTGACGATTAAAAAAGGAACAAAATTGTGAAATTGTTTTATCGAGCGTGAACCTCTATAGCAATCGGAAAGTATGAAATTATATTACTGTTTATAATGAGATATGAGATATATACAAATGTATGAAAGCGTGAGAAAAGCATTTCGGTAATACGGAAAATTTCACAAAAGTCACGTAAATTTCGACGGCATGAATTTGCAAACTTTCGAGCGCTCTCCGTTTCCGCGATGGCGTGTGCAGGTCCCTAATTGTTTTACTATCACCACGATTATAGAGAACTACCATCAGTATTGATACTATTTACTTTTTCAGCTCTTTTCCATGAACATACATTTCCAACAAAACCAGGTTCATTTCGTGGTTTAAAAAAACCAGAAGCGATGGCCGAATGGACGAGAAATGCAAGCGCAATTATTATGGTAGCCAGTTTAAATATTTGATAACGAAAAAAAAAACAGAAAAAACGTAGCGCTGCATACATTCGTTGGTTCACATACCTTAAAACGCATTTTTTTACACTGTATTTACCATCGGTTCCACCGAGTATATTCCGGTTCGTATTATATTTCAAAATACGTCGAATCTTGAAAAGTCTACTGAAAGTTTCTCCCTCCGAAGTACATTTCTCTCGACACACTTGGTTCCATCGTACTTCTTTTGTGTACATACGATTTGATGATATCGCGAGAGTACCCGAGTGAATTACACACAGACATGCAGATCCTGCGATAATCACACCATTTCATTTACGTTTCGCCATACATACATATATACTTTTTGCTTCTATACCGCAATATCGAAATGAAAATGGAGATTGTGTGTGTACATTAAAGATGTACGTAATGTAGGTTTCCTGTCGAGTATCCCCCGGGGCTTTCATTCACAGTGCATAAAAAAGAAAAATTTAACGGTAACAAAATGTAGATGCAAAAAGTGAAGTTGTGAACGTCGATGTTCGCATCTAACGGTGATGAAAATTCAAGGATTCCGTTACTCACAAACCAAGAGCATGACGAAGTTTGATGAGTGTTTTATTGTAACAACAAAGGGAAACATCGGAGAATTAGTTGTAATGTGGTAGAAAATTTGCAACGAATATGTAATGATTATCGCAACTTCACGCTCCGACGATATCCATGAAAGGTGCCGAATCATTGCGAAAAATTAAGAAGGGGGGGGGGCCGATCGAGGTGACCGACGCCAAATTAAATCTATAAAATGGCAGTCTCTCTCTCATCGGTGAACTCGACCGATCGCGATATAAAAGCAATAGTAAAGGAGTTGAGGAACGCAGCCGAATTACACCCTGTTATCATCGACATTTCGTGGTGAAAGATCGGAAACATACGCTCGCGAAATCCTCATCGGGATTGCGGACCTTGAGAGAAGGCGGAACCGTGTTTCATCCTAAAATCAACATCTTGCGAGTCCATAGTCTCGTACAGTTGGATAAGTAATATAAACATGTGACGATAACATAAAGTTTCAAACGAATCGAGATTTTTTTGTGCAATTTTTACATTTTGGAGAGTTACTCGAAAACAAAACCGTGAGAGAGTCGGCGAAAAAACGAATCACCCGTTCAAAAAGACACGAAAATCTTAAAAGCGGATTCCCCGAAGATATTCTTTGGGGAATCATCTCAAGATCAGTGGAACGCTCGAACATTGAATCGTAACAAACATGAAAAAATGGTGGCTTCCGCTAAAATACCGTAGAACCTCGTTTATTCGCGGTAATGTGGGAAGAGACTCGTCCGTATTGTCTCAGGCTGGACCTCGGATGACGCAAAGGGGTGATTAGTCGGGTGACTCGAATAATCCGTAACTTCCCGACGATCGAAGGTCTTTTCAACGATGTTCTACTGTATTTGCAAAACATCGCGGGTGCAATAACGTCGAGGAGTGGGTTTGCAATATTGAGTATGAAGAAAAACGAGAACAATTGATCTAAAGATGCTTCGTGCTGTTCGAAAAAGAGATGGAAACAATGGTGCTGCTTTTGTTCGGAAGAAAAACCGAGAGATGTGGCAGATGGAGATCGACGTTTATCGAAATGTTTTCCATAGACGTCAAAAACGCTCTCTACAAATGGCATTTCTTTTAATATGAAAAAAAAAACAAACAATTCATCCAAAATGGAAAAGAAAAAAAAGTAGCGACTGCCCAATCAGAATTCAAGGTTTGCTCAGGGTATTTTCCGTTCGATTTTATCGAGTCCTTCGCCTTTTGAGCATTTGAGAATATTCGCAACATTTTCAGCATAATATTGTCACGTTTTTCTTTCTACAATCTCTCAGTCGCATAAATCTTACTGCAGCATCGTCTAGATATTTTCCTAAACTCCTTTGATAAACTCGTTTTATTTTTTCTTGACCAAATGTGAATGAAATAAAAAGAGCGTCAATAGAGCTTTGTTTGCTGGATACTGTCACAGCTTAAACCGAGTCAGCGAACGTAAACCCCACGAGCATTTGGGTGTAGGCACAATAAAGCCGCAGTAAAGAGCAAATATATGTACAAGCGACTGCGTGTACATTCACGTATATGTGGGCATGCGGGAGGGGGGAGACAATAGGTTAGATAAATAAACTGCAAACATGTGCCAGATAGTGATCTCCATACAAGCAGCGCACAGGATTTGTACTCAAAGCTGGATGACTATCGACTATAGCGCCAGATTATTGCAGACGCACATTTCTGATTATGGACCACTAATACTCATCACATTCCGTACGATAAAAGAGCGCTCCGTACTGTCTATACGTTTTCACAAAATATTGGTGAGAGTGAAAAAGAATATGCGTATATTAGGGTGTTTGTTAACTCTCTAATTGATTTTTTTCACTTCGGCATGATCCGAGTCATTAGTTTATAGCCTAAAAACAATGTTGGGAAAAACGAGAAAAAATTCAAACCCTTGCCTCGAAGGAATTGCGAGGGCTCTTTAGAAGAGATCCCATTAACTCTTTCATGTTAATGACGGCATTTACCGGTAAATTATAGTATTTGCAGCAAGAAAGTGGGTGTATCAAGAAAAGGTACGAAATGATTTTGAATTTCATCAAAGTAGAGTTGGCTGAGAGAAAGCATATCCTGGAGAAAAATAAATGTTTGGGAATGCGTCTGTTACCGAGTCGATCCGAACGTAAATGAGGGAAACGATGGAATCCGAGCACGTTGTGGTTTGTCGTGACGTCCGTGTGATTTAGGGAATGAGACATAAAAGTTTATTCGCGAAACACCAAATTATTGAAAAACATGGTCGTCAACGAGGACGATCGATGGGGCAAATCACCAGTGCTCTTCATTCAATTCTAGCGTTGTGCTTAATTAAGTTTCGAGTGACTCAAAAATGCGCATTGTTCATACCTTTTTCCATCGAGGAAATTGCTCGAAAAAAAGAATTTCGAATATCTCGTGCAGGGAGTTTATTAAATTTCACTTTGATTTCAGAATCAAAGGGCATTTTTTTCTCTTGAATGTGACTACTTTTATTGCTGCAAATACCATCGTTCTCTGTTGAACACCGTATTTAATATAAAAAGTCTTTATAAAATTCCGTTGAAAAAACACCCGCCATACATTCGAATATCGTCACGGAGAACAAAATAAAACAGGGTGGCCATTCCACACGAGTCATCTATATTCACGGAAAAAACTGCCCTGTGGAATTTACAGAAAAGTCTGTGAAATTTGCAGAATCTTATCTGTAAATAATTTTATGTAAAATTTACTAATCCGTACATGTTACTTTTACATGTTGAAATCTGTAAACCTAAATCTGTAAATTTTACATATTGAGTCTGTAATTATTACAGATACACTTCTGTAATAATTACAGAATACACTCTGTTATAATTACAGAATTTACTCTGTTAAAATTACAGAAGTTCTCTGTCATTATTACAGAAGTTCTCTGTCATTATTACAGATGAACTCCTATCATTATTACTGAAAATTTAATGTGAAAATCAAATTCGTAAGTAATGAAGAAAAGTGAAATAGGTTCTCATAATAATCGACAGTGACGCCACTTTTTCGTACGTATAAGCAACGCTATGTAGCATGTGTAAATTCCCCTGATTACCCCTCTTCATTATTATAGTTATTGGGGAATGGAGGGGAATGGAGGTGTCGAATTACGTTTGATTAGACGGCCGTCCCGATGAACAAAAACAAAGAAAATCAAGAGTATAAAATAATCATCGATAAAATTTCCGAGAACTGACGCATTATGATTATAAAATTAAAAAATGCACAACTAACAGATAATTATCTGTAATTTTTATCAATAATTTGTTCTTATTTGAAAAGTTATCCAACAATAATGATAGAAAATTTTTACACATTTTACACAATTTATCATTAAATATTCATAAAATTATGTGAAATGTACAGAAATAATATGTACTTTCTACATAATCCCATCTGTAAAAAATACATATTTTCTCTGTAAATTTTACATAGAATATTAATCTAAATTTACAGAAAAAATATGTAGTTTCTACATAATTCCATCTGTAAAAAATACATATTTTATCTGTAAATTTTACAGAATGTGGACTCTGTAAATTTTACAGACTTTTTTCTGTAAAATCCACAGGCCATTTTTTTCCGTGTTGATATTGATATCCTTTCTGAAAAGAATCCACGTGAGCAATATCACACTTTGTATGTATTCATTGTTGTCAGTTTATTCGTTTTGTTTAACGCGTTTTTTTACTCATTTTTCGTTGGACAAAAGGTTATGACCATTTGGCAAAAAAGTTTTAATTTCGAAAATGTTGGAATTCCAAAGACGGTGCTTCCTCGATATTGGGTGAAAAACAGCCCCAGAATGAAAAATTAGATCAACCCTGACATGATGACAAAAAAGAGCAGCGACCATTCGAAGCTGGGAATAATTTTCATTTCCGAAAATTGACAATCCGTCCTATAATTAAAAAAAAGTTCAATCTTTCAAACTTTCATATTAAGCGTTCGAACTTTTGGACAATTTTTATTTTTGAAAAATTCGAGAACCCAAACTTGATGCGGGCTGTTGAGTTAACGTTCATGACGCGGGAATCATCGACACGTTGAAAAGGCCGAGTGCAGCGGAGTGCTGAGCTAGTTCATGGAAATGCGAAGAGAAATGGAAATTTCAGCAGCGTCTTCGATAAGAACGGTCGGAAGGTTGTGCGCGTCGCGCTTACTGCGAGACCGTTTCGCTGGATGACCCTCGACGTCGATCAATGCCCCCTCGCGTGATAAAAATTATCTCTCAACTGTCCCGGATCAAGCATAACGAATATACGCAGCGTATGTGCGTGTATATAGTCGCGAAGACACTGCCCCGTCTCTCGATCATTACTGTTACGCGACGGTATATCGGATAGACATCACGCGATTACCAAATTGCTCGAGTGGTCACGAACAAAAAGAGAAAATAATTTCGCGCGTTATAATTGGACGATTCGCCAGGTACCGTCGTTGGAGCAAACACAATCGTTTTCACGAACCGCACAAAAGTGTCTCTGTGCATAAGATATGACAAAGGTCGACGACATAATTTAATCGCCAGGCCCGAGGTTACGCGCAATTAGACAAATTGTGGAAATTAATAGTATTCATTTCACATATCGGGCAAAACTCGAAGCACGGATATTACCAAACAAAATGAAGTGAACACGAGTTATGTTTCCAATCTTTAGATTGGTGAAAGTTTAAATAATGGTTTTGATATGGATTGATGAAATAATGGATCGACGAATAATGGTTTCGAATTTTAACGTCGCGATGAGGCAATTAGCGAATATTTGAGGCTCTCGGAACAGTTGAATCGACAACGCGGAATCACGAAAAAAGGTTGCCTGGTGCATCGGTTTTTTTTTGGAAATATCGACAGTCTCTCTCACGGTCATCCCCATGAAAGTGTGATTTGTGGAGTGCGGAGCTTTTTAACGATAAATCATTGAAATATAACTAGTACCACGCAGCCTCTAAAGAATCTTTTGCCCTAACGAGATGATTTTTGCAGACTGATTGTCGTTGAAAAAAATAATTGACGATGTCTCGTGACAATTGTGGAAAAATGATTGTCATCATCATGATTGGGATTGCGATTACGGCTTCTCACGTCGGTGCGTAATAAAAATTGTGATGGAAATAATCATAAATAATGAAAATTATCGTTAATCATTGACTTCACGGTCGCAATCGTTCGACACTAATATAATAATTATGTTCCTGAATACAGGAAAAGCCGAGGATTGCGTGCCACGTTATTTCGGCTACGGAAGCATCGTCTGCGTTTGCAACTCGACTTACTGCGATTCAGCAGCGAGAAGTGTGCCGCAGAAGGGCCAGTACCGAAGTTACGTATCTAACAAGGATGGAGAACGAATGAGGGAGAAAATCGGTAAATTCGAGAAAGATTCGAGTTACGAAAACGAGGTGAATCCCATTACGATAACCCTGAATCCCAACGAGAAATTCCAAAAGATACATGGGTTTGGCGGAGCTTTTACGGATGCTGCGGGTATTAACATAGCGAAAATGAGCAAGGGTTCGCAAAATCGCATATTCGAGTAAGTGATCAAATAATAATCGCAATCATCTCGAATTATTCGAATAATCGATAATAATTCGAATAATCGAATAATCGAGGCAGGAACAACCACTGTTCGCGATTGATCGATTCCTAAACGTCATTTGACTCTGAAAAATGGTCACTCGATCATCACGAGAGAAGGCTATATTTGAAAATGTTCTGGCAGTAGAATGCCAACAAAACCGAAATAGAATCCGAATTTCAAATACTTGACAAGGGTGTTAGAGTCTGAAAACAAATCAAACATGGACAAAGTACCAAAGTACGTTTGGTTTAGAAAATAACAATGTCAAAAAATTATTGACAGATCGTTGAAAAAAATTTAGAAAATTCTTGTTCTCTTTAAATGGAATAAATTCAATTATTTAATACAAACTATTCTGTTGCTCCTCGTAAGTTGGCTAGATCTTTCTCATGATCACTCATGTGAGGCTTGCTCACATGTATCTAGCCAACAGAATTTTGATGCCCTGGCAAAAAATGTCAATAAGAATTTCCGTGATATTCCGTTCACTGTTTTTCCACCTTTTACACTTCAATTATGAACACTGGTCGGATAACAGAAAATTCCACACGGATAAAATCGCGATCAAGAGCTCGTTTTTTTAAATAATTTTTTTTTACGATTTACTACAAAACAAATGCACAAGAATCGAAAAAATTATCTGAAAAATCGTGCATACACCTTAATATTAATGAATTTATTTTATATGAAAGAAAGAAGTTGTCAGATTTCTGTTCCGGCTTTTTCACAATTTGTGACCGACTTTTCGATATTATTAAGGCTTGGAATCAATGTGACCTGTTCTATGTGACCGATTTTTCAACTTATCATACCATCCCCAAGTTCGTAAAATTTGCATTTCCTGTTTGGGATTATCTGCGATCGTACTGCCAGACGTTTCATTTTATTTTCACAATAATACATTTTTTTACCTCCTCAATCGTAGACCCATTTGAAAATACGTGAACTTGTACCTTTACACAGTGATAAATGTCATAAAAAACATTCTATAGTTGCTCAAAATAATTCCAAGGTCCAGAAAAAAAACCGTTATTCATAATTCGTTCCCCTCTCGTACATTTCCATTAGTTTCGATTTCGATACTCGCTTGTCGCATTTTTCCCTTCGACAAAGTAACGATGATACAATATTCAAGCGTGACGTTAAAAAATATTACAATTTCGCAGAACATATTACGGTGCAAACGGCAGCAGGTACAACCTCGGCCGTGTACCAATTGGCGGTACAGATTTTTCTACCAGACCTTACACCTACGCCGACGTAAAGGACGAGAGTCTGGAAAATTTCTCACTAGCCAGAGAGGATTTTGAATACAAAATTCCTTTGATGAAAAAAGCTCTCGCGTTAAACCCCGAATTGAAATTCGTGTCCGCAGCTTGGACAGCACCACCATGGACAAAAACGAACAATGATTATTACGGATACGGTAATTAATTAAATAATTTCACTCTTCTTCTTATCTTCCATTCGTTCTTTGAAACGCCGTTTCCTTGCACAACAGGTTTCTTGATAGAAAAATATTATCAGACGTATGCTGACTATCTGTTGAAATTTTTGATCGAGTACAAGAAGCAAGGTCTGAAAATGTGGGCAATATCAACGGGAAACGAGCCCAACAATGTGTATATACCATTTTTTCGCGTCAATGCGATGGGTTGGACCCCAAAATCCGTGGCAACTTGGATCGCTGATAATTTGGGCCCAACGATCGCCGCTTCGGAATCGAACGATACCATGATTCTCATTATCGACGACCAGAGAACGAATCTTCCCTGGTATGCCGCGGATGTATTCGAAAATGCTCGCGCTAAAAACTATACAGCTGGTATCGCGATGCACTGGTACTGGGACTCTTTAGTATCGCCGAAAGTACTTGACGAGACCCACGATTTGTTTCCCGAAAAATTCATCATTCTCACCGAAGCTTCCGTAGGTCAGTGTCTCGGTTATTCACCGGTATAACTCTTTTGATACAAACAGCCATCCAAAAGTTCAAGGACACGTGTATCTTGACACGAAAAAAGAAAATATCTGCGACACCCTGCACCGAAAATGAGACGTTTTATTTATTAGTTAATTGCGGAATCTTCTTGGCAAACGAAAATTGACAATCAGAGACCGTCGCTCAATTTTAAATCTGCTCTTTGACATTGCAAAAACCGCCCTTTGCTGCAGCAACTTTTCCAGCTCGGACGGTAGCGTTTCACTCCACTTTTTATGAACAATATCTCAAAAATTCTCTGTCGATAAAGACGATCTGGATGGATCAAGAATAATAACTTGTTGGGATTACAGATGATAGGAGAGACTCGAAATGAGAAAAAATATACGTGGAAACGTCCTCAAGATTTTTTGGACAACTTGTGCTAATGAAAGCACATTTTCATCGCTACAATATACACTTTCGGGAACTTTTGGACGACAGTATACATATTTATTATCTATATGTACAGGATGAGTCATAGCAATAAGTACAGCCGGTAATAGCACGTTCTCGACGATAAACCGAGCATATCTACTTGGGCGTTTTTCAGTTCTCGAAATAGTTTTCGAAATAGTCGAAAACAGGAAGTATAAAAACTTCGGAACATTGGGCAAACCGGGGGTCTGTTTTATTCATGTTAAAAGATACCGCGAGGCCTGATAATCAGGACTGTGATATCAAAATGTCGTAGGACTCTGAATTGGAAAAAGTCGCGCAGTTCAGGCGCGTCAAGGCCTCGCGAGACGGAAGTGAGATACGCTTCCGGCTGTCTGAACTGCGCGAGTTTTTCTAATATTTAATACCAAAGTCCTGATTATTCGGTACCGTGGCCTCTTTCAACATGAATAAAACACCGGTTCTGACTGGTCTCAAGTTCTAAAATTTTATCACTTTCTGTTGAAAAACTATTCCAGCAATCGAAAAACGGTTAAATAGATATGCTCGGTATATCGTCGATAATGCGCGCAATTAGCGTCTGTATATACGTTCCTGCTATGAATCACCGTGTATTTTAGGGTGGCCCATTTCGATCGAGGTGCAAAACTCGAATTTTTCATTCACTCGAAGTTTTCACACTCAAAAAGGGAGATATCCTACAAATTTGAGCTCAAAATATGAATATTTAACCGTTTAACTGCCAACGTAGCAAATTTGCCACATTCTCTATGACCCCGTCGGTAAAAATGCTACTAGGACGACGCAGCAAACAGGCTACTTCAGAGTTCCGCAAATCTATCCTCGATAGAGAAATAAATGCCGGGATGGCCCGAAATTCGAAAGTAAACATACGAATTATGATAATACAGCAAATAATTTTGAATCATCCAGAAATACCCCCCTAAAATTTGTCGATCTCTTCTTTCGAGCGCGATAAAAATCAGCGCTAGGAGAAAAGAATTTTGAAAAGAAAAAAAATTCGAATTTCCGTTTAATCCGTCAAACCTTTTTGGAAGGCTCGTTAAGTACAAAAAACTAACATATTTCCGAACGAGACTTGAAAAAAAAAATGGTCGGTCAAAATGGGTCACCCCAATCTGTATTTAACTTTGTGTCAACAATATGATAATTTAATGCGATTATTGCGAATTTTTGTATCGAGAAATATTGTTATTCGACAAACGTAGGCAGTTTACCATGGGACATTCCGAAAGTTCGTCTCGGCGATTGGAGCAGAGGCGAACAATATGTCACCAACATATTGGAAAATTTGAATCACTGGATGACCGGATGGTTGGATTGGAACTTGGCCTTGGATAAAAATGGAGGACCCAACTGGATTGAAAATTTTGTCGATTCACCGATAATCATTAATCCCGAGACAGACGAATTTTTCAAACAACCGCTCTACTACGCTCTCGCACATTTCAGCAAATTTATCCCTCGAGGATCAACGAGAATCGGTACAACGACTATTCGTCGTATGAAGCACATAGCCTTTTTGACTGCCGAGAACGAAATCGTCGTTGTACTGTTTAATAGGTCAGTAAAGACGAACATTTTTTGGCGGTGCTTTTTAAACGGGATATTGCAAACTCTGATGCTAATCCCGGCGTTTACCGGAGAATTACAGATTTGCAGCAAAAAACGTTGCTACGTTCAGAAGGCAAAAAACGAAATTTGATTTAATAAAATTATCGTTGGCTCATCGTGAGTGCCGGACGCCCGAATTCGGGTGTGTTTTAAACTCAGTCGAGCGCACTTGATTGAAATGAAACTGCAATTTTTATTTTTTGTAAATATGACTTTTCCTGCAAAAATCGTAATTCCGCGGTAAACGCTGTAATCAAAAATCAAAGTTCACCAAACCCTGTTTAAAAAGTACCACCGACCCGTTCGAACATTCTCGTGGGACGCAACATAAATGGGAGTAGCCACGTTACACGTATGCGTTACATATAATTGATTTTGATCGATTTGATTTTTCAGTGATAATGAGAAGAAGGTGGTCGTAGTGAAGGATCCTCAGTTCGGCTATATTACAACGAGCATGACCCCGCATTCGATACAAACGATTATTTACAAAAAATGAAAGTAAAATCTTCACTTATACCCCAAAAGTCGACCTATTCGCAAATGTCACAGTGAAAATCCGAAAAAAAAATGTTTTTTTTTTTAAATAAACACCTATTTTTTCCAAGAATTCGGGAATGTTATTCCGATGAAAACATACACCTACGAAACAGAAGAGATAACGGAAGAGCCGAGTCTCGCTCGTTAAATTATTTCACTTATCTGCGATAAGTGCTGCGATAAGTGGCTCGTGTTCCGTATTCCGCTATTTTTCTTTGCAAGTATAATTCTCTTCGGCCGAATACGTTAAAAGGAAAATCTACCTTTTGTTTTCTATTTTTTCATCCGCATATATCACGGACGGATTAATGAAAGTGCGAGACATATCCCCGATATGGATATTCATGTTGCGTCCGGGAGTCTCCGGGCGCAACGAAAAAATCGCCGGAAAAATCTTCCGACCTGTAGGAAAAGAGAATCGCGGAAAATGTTAGCAACGATGAATTCGCCAACTATCGTGCGAATGATCGAAAACAATTCAACGCCTCGACTCATCAATTCTTCGGTATCTCGAAATGAGCGACGTTTTCGTTAAACTTGCATGGAATTAAAGATAAGTACACCCCTACCTGAAATATCGCGATTTTCCACAGAACCAAAAAAGCGATGTCGTATGTTCAATCGTCATTCCCTTAACAGTCCCAACGTTGACGAGATATCCCGTCTACTCTTTTTTTTTTCTTCCACCCAGGGTGAGTTTCCATTTTTTTGGAAACAGTCTTGACCGTTGGATCTGTGGACGATGACTCACGTTGAATTTTCTTACTTTCAGCATTCAAAAATGTCGTCAACGTCGGTCATATTGAGAACGGCCGTCGTCCTGATCGTCGGTTTGACTTCGTTGGGTGAGAATACCACAAGTTTTTATAGTCACTCTGAAATAAAGAATAAAATTCATGAGACATCGGAAAAGAACGATACGTGCGCAGCTTCGTTTTTTCATGATTACTTTTCTGGAAGCAGGCAGCGCCCAAGAATGCGTGCCTCGTGATTTCGGCCATGGTACTCCGGTCTGCGTGTGCAATTCGACTTATTGCGATTCAGCGCCGAGAATCGTTCCGGATAAAGGTCAGTATGAAAGCTACGAGTCTGGCAAGGATGGAAAACGAATGTACGAGAGTCGTGGTACATTCAAAGACGCGAGTTACGAAAGCGACGATGATACGGTGACGATTACCCTCGATCACGACGAGAAATTTCAAAAGATACACGGGTTTGGCGGAGCCTTTACGGATGCAGCGGGCATCAACATGCTGAAATTGAGCGAGGCAACGCAAGAACGTATACTCGAGTGAGTGGTTAAACGAGAAAATCACAATCATCTTCAACTATGTTTTCTACAAGTTTTGTTGAAAAAAGAATTAACCGAACGACGAAAACGGGGAAAATGCGTTTTTTAGGACTTACTTCGGTGCCAACGGAAGTCGATACAACCTCGGACGTGTGCCCGTAGCCGGTACAGACTTCTCAACGAGAATTTACACGTACGACGACAACGATGGTGACGTAACTTTGCGAAAATGGAACCTGACGGACGAAGATTTTGCGTACAAGATTCCGATGATGAAAAAAGCACTGGAGATGAGCGAAGACTTAAAATTCGTTTCCGCCGCGTGGACAGCGCCCAGCTGGATGAAAACGAACGACAATTACACTGGATTCGGTAAGCAACCATCGACCTTCATCTCGAAGCGTTTCAAGTGTGAACCATTTTGGTATCCATTTTGGAAAGAAGAAAAATGTCTTGAAATTCTTTCTTTTTTCTGCATGAACTTTGTCAAGTCGTATTTCATTGGCCAACGTTTCTTTTCATCAGCTTTCCTCAAGGAAGAATATTATCAAGTGTTTGCCGAGTATCTGACCAAGTTTCTCGTCGAGTACAAAAAGCTAGGATTCGAGATTTGGGCTATTTCGACCGGAAACGAGCCAAACAATATCATATCGTCGTTTATAACGTTCAATAACATGGGTTGGATCCCAAACAAGGTGGCCAAATGGGTAGTCGAAAATTTAGGACCGACTATCGCTGACTCCGAATCGAGCGAGACTATCATTCTGATGCTGGACGATCAAAGATCCAATCTCCCAGCGTATCCTGTGGACGTATTTGCTAATCCCGCAGCCAAAGATTACATCGCTGGAATTGCCGTCCACTGGTATACCGACGAAATCGTCATTGCGGAAGTTCTCGACATAACGCACGATCTATATCCGGACAAATTTTTGCTCATGACCGAAGGCTGCGTTGGTGAGTTTCGAGCATCGTTAAACGAAACACCATAGAAAACTAGCTTTGCTCGATTTGAGAACGCTTCGTTAGCACGTTTGTCTTTCCGTTTTCGTCTATTTTTTGTTCCATAATTTTGTGCAAAGTACCGGGCTTATCGCAATCTCGTTTCAAAAATCAATATATATGAATTGAAAAAACAGGTTAAATGGAATATTAGACGTACCTGCGCGATTACTCGGGCTTTTTTGGAAAAAATTGATTTGGAAATTTCGAAACGGTCGAAGCGTGCGATACATCGCCTTAACGACGTTTCGTTCGCAGTGCATTCATAAACTTTAATGATCCATCTTTTCGACATACTACTTGCGTTAACATACTACAGTAACTTTCAAGGACAATTACCGACTGAAAAATACCATATCTTAACATAAAGTACTTGTCGTGAACTTTCCGGAAGTTGTAAGTGTGCTGCGCATCTGTGAGATAAAGTTTTAAGTATGAAAAAAGGAACAACTGACTTTTTCCAAAAGTTATAACGACGTGAAAAGGTTCGTAGCGTCGTGAGTACACGCGACTGTCCCAAGAGCGCCGCTAAGTAAGACAACCAAGTCCAATGTGTGCGTATAAAGTATACCTATGAAAATGATATTCTCTGTGCCTGATATTTCTTCCAAATTTGTCATGCAATTTAGTGGACTTGATAACCTACTATCCTCATTCGAAAAAGCAAAGAATAACCGACGAAATCTCCCTCGTATAGACGAAGAATCAATGTATTCATATTTTGCAACGTTCTCCGAGAGAAAATCGTGAGATCGACAGTCTGAAAAAAATCACAAGAACAATTTCTGCTGAAATATCATTTAGTGGAATTAAAATTCTTCAACAGGCTATATTCCGGCAGACGCTGAGCCACTTGTACTCGGAGATTGGAGTCGAGCGCAAAGATACATCATAAAAATCATGGAAAATTTGAATCATTGGATGACCGGTTATATAGATTGGAATTTAGCCCTCGATGGCCAGGGTGGACCCAACTGGTCGCATAATTACGTTGATTCGCCGGTTATCGTGAATCCCGACGACGACGAATTTTTCAAACAGCCGACTTACTACGCGATCGCTCATTTCAGTAAATTCATCACACGAGGTTCGACGAGAATCGGCTCGACGAGTGAATGTTGCATACAAAACATAGCATTTTTAACTCCCGATCACGAAACCGTCGTTATCCTGTACAACGAGTAAGCAAAAATCGAAATTTTCCCCAAAAAAGTTATCGATAATATTTTATAACATACGCGTTGTTTGTTTCCGCAGCAACAACACGACCAAGACCGTTACGGTGGAAGATCAACATCAAGGAATCATCACGACGAGTATACCGCCAGATTCGATAATAACGATCATTTACCAATCCTGAGAATCGAAATTTCGCGGATTTTTCTCGATCTTTATATCCGAATGAAATGATCCCTCGTAATTATTCATTGGAGAATACGAGATTTTCATCTCGGAGAAACAAAAGAGAGAGCATTTCGACGAATAGAAGATTCATTACCGATACGACGGAATATTGTTTTGTGCGTGATTCAACGATTGGATTTTCAATTCGAAAAATAATATTGTAATATTATATTGGTGATAAAAGCACTCGCCGGCAAATGTCTCGATTTAATGATTTATAAAAAATGTTGTGTATCTACATTTACGTCATTTCGGAGCTCTGCTCATTTCGGATAATAGGTTTTCTCCCATTTTGGATTGTGCTTCGATCCTCGTACGCATCTTGGAATATAACGCGGACAATGGTCGTCGAGTTTTCGGAGCCACATGTTGATTCCGAGCTCCCACGGGGTGCGTTTTTTCTCCATCGGCATCGAGTTAGTTTTTCGTATATAAATGTCTTGCCAGTTGTATATTTCCGGTAGAAGCCTGTCGGGTTTAATCAAGACGAATCGTTACCGTCGAATCGAACAAAATGATTCGATGTTCTGTTGTTTTTTTCCGTCTTTTTCCTAAAAACAATACGTACCTCGCACGCGGTCTGTTGGATTGCAGAAGCTTGAAACGTTCCTCCAGCCACACTCTTCTCATGTTACCGAGAACGTTGGCCACCAGTCCCTCGCCGCTCTGCAGATAAGGTTTCATCTCAACACCGACCCGCTCGCGCGGCACGTTAACGTAAAATTTCACGAGATTTTCGACGACCTGATCGTTGAAACCGTAAACTCGATCGTTTTCAATTTTATCGAACAATTTCATCGGTTTCGTCATCCAACATATGTTACGCCGAGGATTCTCGTCGTTGAAGTGAGAATGCATGAGCAGCGTGTTCAACTGATAGACGCAGAAAGTCCACCATTTGCCATTCGTTATGATCATCTGATGCGTCAGAGGGTAATTTATTTCGTTGAAAGTCGAGAATCCTGAGTGACAAAAGTAAATTTCTCGATTTAAATCGAATAATTCTAATTTAAAAATAATAAAAATCGTTGGTGACATTGAATCTGTTTTGATGCTTCTGTCGGAACAAAATTCGTACGAGGATCAATTACCCAAGTTGCAAGCCTGAGCTAGCAGCGAACCCCACGACGCCAATACCGCTTGTACTCTCAGAGCGTCAGGAATATCGTCATACAATCTCACTGCCAAATGGCCGCACTTGTGATAAGAAACGAGACCAAATTCACTGGTATCACCGGGCCAGAAGCCGGGTATATTTGTGCCGTGTCTTCTCGTGTACTGAAAACCCAAAGTTCTCGGATCGTATTTGAATACCGGGATAGTAAAATCAGGATTCTCCGATTCCGCTAAGGGGATTATCTCCGGCAGCGGCAGATTGTGCCTCAATTGAAAATTCGGATTTCCGAGATATTGAATGCCTCTATCCTGAGGAAAATCTTTGAAACTGTCTGGAATTTTGTCAATGGCTTTTTCTCGCTTCCTCATTATCTTGCTTCTCCACACTTTGACGCATTGTGGCAGAGGGATGCCGCCGGCGAACCAAAACGCTTCGATACGAGGTTCGTAATCGATCTCCGATTGCATCAAATGAGGATATTCGCCAGCTAAA
The DNA here is from genome assembly GCA_959613375.1 of Heteropelma amictum. Lineage (NCBI taxonomy): Eukaryota > Metazoa > Arthropoda > Insecta > Hymenoptera > Ichneumonidae > Heteropelma > Heteropelma amictum. The sequence goes on along the minus strand of OY390720.1, from coordinate 11,111,142 downwards.
TTTGCCATTAACAGTCGATGTACTTGTTTGCTCATCGCCTGGCTATTCATATTGTCGATGGCATCTCGTTGTTCCAAAACAGACTTGTCCAATTCTTCTGAACGTCTGAAACGACCAGAGAGATAAAAATTCTATCGTTCTTGGTGAAAGATTTGCTCACTTTGTTCAAATTTTTTCCAATTTTAATTTGCTTATTGTATTACTTTTCGATAAAAATTCGATAATAATAATGCATAATTCAACGACGTATAATTACTTTCTGCTGCAATATTCGAAGACGAGGCGATCCTCGAGCGATCTTGCAATTTTTTCCACCTTTTCCTTAAGGTTTTCCGGTGTTATAACGTCGTTGTAGTAAGAAGGAAGGCCGGGTTCTTCCGGTACATGAGTTCTCGTTAAATATTGCATCTGATCCACAGCGTTGTACGGTATCAGCGATTCCCGCAATATTACTGATCGCCATCCGTAATAACGCGGCATGTTCAGTTTTATCATCTTTTCTTCGACCGTTCTTGCATCTTCGATTCCTTTCGCTACGCCTTCGCGGTTTCTACGGAATCGAGCTTGTTCCGATTTATCGAGTATTGGCGGATAACGAGGTTCTGTTTGTTCAATCTCACTCAATGCGGAAGCACTGCATTCGCGGTTTTTGATTCTGACTATCGAATTCCGTGCCTTGGCCAAAACATCGCGTTTCACTCTTGCAAGCAACATTTTTTATTCGTTCTTAACAGGGGAGTTTACGAAATTAGAGAAATTGTAAATAACACGATATTAAAGTTAATAACACAACCGCGACACCGTGCCGCCGGACATTTTGAAAGAGCGCAGCAGACGACGTTGTGAATCTAGCGGTTTTCGTATGATGGAGATATCGATATAAAAATAATAACAATAATAACGTAGTTTCTGATGGTAAGGTAGCGGCGCACTTTCGTTCGCGTATCGTGTGGCGGCGCTCTACGTCGGTCAATATGTCAATATCTCTCAAGGTCCAAACTCAATGCTGCTGCTGAGTTCGTGTCCGTTCAATTTGAGTAAATAAAAACAGTGCAGAAATTCTACTCGGTGCGGTAAAAAATAAGTGAACAATATGAGTAACATTTATATCCAAGAACCGCCGACCTCGGGAAAGGTACGAAATATATAGTTCGTAAACGAATGAAGATTTTAAACGCAAAGGTAATGACAATAATATCATTTCCGATCTTTGCGGTTATAAACAGGTGGTAATGAAGACGTCAGCAGGCGATTTGGAGTTGGAATTGTGGACAAAAGAAGCACCCAAAGCTTGCAGGAACTTTATTCAATTGTGCATGGAGGGCTATTACGATAATACGATATTTCATAGAGTCGTCAAAGGTTTTATAGTTCAGGGTGGAGATCCAACGGGAACCGGAGAAGGTGGCCAAAGTATCTATGGAACCACGTTCAAGGTTTTTTACACGATTTTTACGTATTATTCTCGTTATAAATGACAATTAAAAGAATTGCTGCGAATAAACGACGATGTATTTTCAGGATGAATTTCACACGAGATTGCGTTTCTGCCGGCGTGGCTTATTGGCTATGGCCAATGCGGGCAAAGACGACAACGGGTCTCAATTTTTTTTCACCCTCGGAGCTACCCCCGAGTTACAAAACAAACATACCATTTTTGGCAAAGTTACCGGCGAAACGATTTATAATATGCTCAAGCTGGAAGAATCTCTCGTCGACGAGGTAAAAGGATGCCATGACCAGTTTTACGATACATCAAAATTTTGTAAACATTACAAAATGATTATACTTTCAGCACGACAGACCGCTCTATCCACAGAAAATTTTAAAAACGGATGTCATAACGAATCCATTCGCGGACATTGTGCCCAGGAATGCAGGTCAGACGATCGCCGAGGAAAAATCAAAAAGCGAGAAAACGGCAAAAAAAACTGGCGTCAAGTGCGAGCAAAATTCCTTTTTGAAGCATACCAGAATTTTATGTCCTTGATTGGATTTTTTTAAGTCGACTCTTTATCTCTCTCGAGAGCAGGAACTTCAAGCTCTTGTCTTTCGGCGAAGAGGCGGAAGAGGACGAGGAGGAAACGAGCGTTTTGATCAAACAATTTAGCGGTAAGAGCAAATCAGCTCATGATAACTTGGCGGATCCGAAATTGAGCTCGGCCATCGACCCGGTAGTGCCGCAAACGCGTGGCTCGGAAAACTCTGAAAGCGAGAACGAATCAACAGAGGAATCTCGGTAATTATCTAGTCATTGAGACAACCGAATGGAATATTAAGATACAATTCAATAAATGCGAGATTCAATAAAATTCTTCCAGACAAATGAAGGAAAGAATAAAAACGAAATTAAGCTCGAAAAAACCAAAATTGGACGTGGAGCGTCCGACGGTAAGTCAAGTCCCGAAAGCCGAGGAGGAGGAAAATGAGGAAGAATATTATTTGGGCAAAGACCGAATCGATGAGCGCAAAAAACAAGCGTGAGTATACGCGAATAATGTATTATCGATTAGTGAGCTTTCGAAAACCAACTTCTGTCGGCAAAAAAGCTCATGAAACGAACTTTTTTGGTTACATTTTTTTTTTAATTCCCGTTGTTGATGTCACTTTCCCCTGTCACCGTTCCTCGAAGCAAAATCATCGATTTTTCGCCATTTTTCTATGATTATCACAGGGAAGCCATTCGCAAGGAGATACGGGAGCTAAAACGCGGCGTGAGAGACGATACACGTGCCAAGGTCAATAGCTCGAAAGATGCTGCTCTGGTGGAGGAGAAAAAAGAAACGAAGAGCGAATACATGAAGGATTACATTGAAACGAGAGTGAAATACGACGAGGCAAAATCCAAAGTTCCAAAAAAAGGTAAATCCTGCGGATTCGTACTTTGTCTTCCGGTTCATCGCGTCGCTCGGCGGAGCTGTAGACGTTTTCGTTACATCTAAAAAAAACGACGAGAAAGCCTCAAAGTTCGATTTGAATGATAATTTCGATACGAAACAATGATGATAATACACGTACGGCGTACTCAAGCATCGAATGTCATGACTCTCGATGCTTTAATCTTTTTCTTCATCACGGCGTTTTTATTTCCCGCCGCGAAAAGGCAAATCGAGGGAAGAACTGACGCTCAGTTTGTTGAATAAATTTCGCGGAAAACTGGCGAGCGCCAAAGAGGAGGCTGCAGTGGGAAGAACGAGCGAAGAATCGAACGATGATCAAACGAGGGAGAATGAGCAGTCGTCGATCGAGGAAAATGACGACGGCAGTGACAAATCCTGGTTCGCTCACAGCCTCAAGTGTCAAGACGAGGGCACGGTACTGGCCAAAGATGCGAGTACAAAGGACGACGACTGGTTTGAGATTACAGATCCTCGTAATCCTTTGAACAAGAGACGGAGGGGTGAAACAAAATCTAACCGCGGACGGCATAAATAAATGAGAATAGCGAATGTCCACGGGAACGGAAGAAAAGGACCGAAGGATTGTAGGGAAAAAAATAAAACGAAAAAATCTTATCGCTCTGAATGCGTCGATCTATAAACCGAGAGAAAATTGATAAGTAAGAAGACGATAAGCACAAAATGATCATAATAGCAAGTGCAAATTCGTTAAGAACATTTCGACGTTATCTCGTGAGAAACCCGTTGCTTTTGTCGTAAAAGAGAGTGAACGCAATTGCCTGATATCGTTTTGATATCTCGACATTACATTTGATAAAAACGGCTCGGAATGGAAAATGTCCACTTTTTTCCACGAGAAAGTAGAATCACGCGAGATACAGTTCGTAAATCGTCACGCGTACCGTTCCCAGTTCTTAATTTCTTTTTGCTGTCTGGCTATTCGTGCGAAAAAAACCGTTATCTTCGCAGAATCCTCATCTAATTTCCGTATGCCGTTAACACCACAGTTTTACGATCATAGATTTGTGTATTTGCAGACACATCATTGGAATTTTATTGCGGTTATTATCCCCGTCGCGCGGCTTAATCTCGCGATTACGCTGATATATCCAACGAATGATTTTTCAATTTTAATCTCGCGTCTCGAACAGCCCCGCGACGTTTAATAGTGTGATATCTCTCGCGTTTATCGGACAGTGTCGTTTTCGCGTCTCGCGTCGGTAGAGTTTTTTTCGTCTCCGTACGAGAATAATCGTCAGATTGCAAGGAAAACTTGAGAAAATTATTATCGCGACTTTCCACTGTCGTTTGTTTTCTCTTCGATTTATCGCAGTGTAGTTTTTTCTTCGTCCCTGCTTCGTCCTCGAAGCATAAACACTGATTGTACGAGCTTTGACGAAAGTACAATCATGTACGATTTCAAAGACCGATTTTGATTTTTTCGTTGATTCGGTGAAATCAGAAAAAATGTATGACCATTTTTGACAACTTCATCGCTGTTTAATGATACCAAAAATCGCACGCGACATTATCTTTCGGCGTTCCACCATTTTTTTGCCTCCAATTATTTCTTCATTCGAAATTTCAATGAAATACGTTTAGAGAATTTCATTCTTATTCTTGGAATATTTCATTGATAAATTATTCGTCTCTGAATGAAAAATTCGGATGATGAATTGTGGGAAAAGTTAGCGATGCTCGAAAGAACGAACAATCTGCTTCAAACATTTTACGACAGATTTTTTTTGTTTTATATATCTTTTTCTCAAGGTGTATCATGAATTACCAGTGTCTGGAAAGATAATGTCAAACGTCGCGAAGTTCTAATAAAACAGAAATATCACTGTTTGTCCCGTTGACGTTGAGAATCGCGGATGTTTGGTAGTTGTTTATTCTGATTTTTGAAAATAATCTATTTTTGTTTCTGTTCGTCAAAGTTCCTTCGAAAAAAGCTTGCAAAATTCCTGTCATCGACTGTCGATAATTAGCCAGCGGGGAGCGAAGAGAATCTTTATTTTTTCAGAACGAAGCGGTTGCATCAAAATCATGCCAACGACTCCGCTGAGGCTCGATATTGTCGGTACGTGTGTATCCCTGCCTGTTTCTCGTGACGATACATTTGCACACCTGTGCGTTCTAGCATAAAAACTAATATTTCAATTATTCGCGAGCAGCACGAAAGATGTACACATCTCGTTGGTACACAAGTTCGCCCTTACATGAGATAATTATATTTTACACGAGAGTGGCTCAAAGTAATCCACAACATATTTTTTTGATACAATGAAAAATGCATTGCACCTAATGCACCTCAAGAAACATCAATTCCCATACGACGCTTTTGTATAAACAATGAAGGACCCACATCATATTTTTTCAGCTCACATTTAAATAACAGATTACGAAAATTCCTTAAGCTATTGTTACAGGAAATTTCACGAGAAAGGTATTGAGGCTTAAATTATATAATTTTCATGCATTTTACAAATCATTACGCTAAAAATTTCTCATCAATTTTCAGCGTATGAGAGTGAAAAAAAATAGTCCTTCCTGCCAATCCTGATTTATTTACCAAATGTATCAACGCCTTAATTCCAAGCGACAAAAGTGCTATGACTTTACTATCTTCATTATTCTATCTTTTCTTCATATCATCTGCATCGAAACTGCGACTTTCAGACCGATGCGAAGTAGGGCAGAGAGCATCCGCTTCCTGCCCGCGTTTTCTGCCCTAGGGCAGAAAGTATTCAGTTTTCTGACTGTATTTCATCCCGGCCTGAATTGCATTTGTTTATTATAAGGCTCGCAATATTCGTAACATTCAAGACACCGACTAATCTGACTTGATGTTGCGCTATCGGTCGAAAATTGCCTCGTTTCGACTGGCTCCAGACATTGAAAATTTTCAGTTTTAATACAGATGATATCAAAATTATAGAGTGTGGCACAGGACAAAACACGATTTCAGACTTCGTCCCTAGTCACGCAATATACTATCCTATTACGCAATGAGAATGGCCTTGAAAGCCAGGCCTTCATAACGCAGCGTATCGCTGAATGGATAGTCCGAATGTTTGAAAGTATCGAAAATTATTCTTTTTTATCGGGGCCACGTCTCAATCACTTCATATTATCCATGAAACAAGGATCGACCCTGAAACTTCGCAAGGTCAGAATGTGGACTTTCTCCGTGGAGGAATATAAAATTCTTTTTCCGATATCATAAAATCGAGAGACTTGGAGATTTAACAGTACCGCATTGTAACCCCCACTGGGTCGATTGATTTGCATTCTTTACCAACGCCTCGAGCAGTCTTTTAAAAAACGTAGAAAAATGGATTAAATTTCATTTCTTTCGATTAGAATTATGCGAGTGAAGAAGGTAAAAAATGGGTTGAGGACGAAACGGTCATTATGAAATGTTGACAGAAGATCGAGATTTGAGGCGAAGAGATTGGCAACCGCGTAAATCCGGACTCAAAGGACCTTTGAGGCTCGCGAGGCTTTGCGTACTCGGTGCTTTCCTCCCTGCCGCATTGGTCGCGTATCCGATATACTTGCGGTACCGCGTTTATTCGGAACAGGTGTATCCCCTAGCCGCGTCCGATCAGAGACTCGTCGACAGAAGAATCTCAACGACCTGGTGTCAAGTATAATATATTTTTTTTCAAATTATCATCATCAATATTTACGCATACTTGCACCGCTCAAAAACACGTCTGTTCCACAATAAAATAGAGTCAGGTGGTGAAGGTCAACGCAACCTTCAACGCTTACCTCTTGAGGGAAAAACCAAAAATAGAGCGAGAAACCATTTCAGTGTCCATGACGAGACACCTCATACTCGAGGATGATATGAAGGAATATTGGGGTTTTTATCTTCTTCGGGGTAGTAGCGCCACCGTGTCCACCTGCGTGAGGTAATTTGCACTCGCGCGCACTAATCTTCAGGCACAAAATTGGACCTTACCGCAGCCAATGTGCGAAAACTTGTATAACTTGCAGGATATTCCAAAAAATATGACGCTTAATACACTATAGTAGAATAAAAAGTATTTAAAAGAGTAATATTATATTATACTAGGCATTAGAGACGCGCGCTCACGCGCGCGACCGGCTGCATTTTCGCGCTGCAGCGCTCCATCTTGAATTAAGTATAGACCCCTACAGAACACATTATAATTCGGCATAAGCAGCAAATGGTGAAAAGCAAGAAATTTTTAGATTCAAAAATGAAGTACAAACAATAATGATTAATAAATCATAAATAATCTTCATAAAATGCATTGCCCAAAATACTCAAAATTTTGTTTCAATAAGCCATCTTTGTATGACAAATATGTAGTTGAATAAACAATTGCAATTTTACATACAAAAATGTTTTACATAAAAAATTTACTTTGAAGGAAAACGCTTCTCGCGAGATCGTCTCATCGAAGAGTCATTTCTTATAAATTTTATAAAACATTTTGAAAAAATTTTCCGAAAACAAACCATGAAGCAACTTGTTTAGAGTTGTTTTCTCTATTCGTGGTTCATTTTTAATGCAGTTGTGGGTTGTTCTTTTTATCTAGCACCACATTAAAGTAAAACTCTTTCCGCGATATTGTGTGATCGAAGAGTCATTACTTGTAAATTCTATACAAAAAACTGAACAAAAATTTCCGAAAACCGGAAATGAAGCAATTTGCTTAGAGTCGCTTCCTCTGCGCGTGGTTAAATTTTCATGCAGTTGTCGATCGTTCCTCTCATGCGCCGAACGAACGCTGGACCGGAAGTTGCCTTTGAAAAGTCTGAAACAAAATTCCCGAAAACCGGAAATGAAGCAACTTGCTCAGAGTCACTTCCTCTGCGCGTGGTTGAATTTTCATGGAGTTGTCGCTCGTTTCTCTCATCCGCCGATCGATAGCTGGACAGGAAGTTGTGCTAAAAGATCTGAAACAAAATTTCCGAAAACCGGAAATGAAGCAACTTGCTCAGAGTCGCTTCCTCTGCGCGTGGTTAAATTTTCATTGAGTTGTCGATCGTTCCTCTCATCCGCCGATCGAACGCTGGACCACAGAATCCGTGTAAAGATCTGAAACTAAATTTCCGAAAACCGGACAGGAAGCAACTTGCTCAGAGTCGCTTCCTCTGCGCGTGGTTAAATTTTCATTGAGTTGTCGATCGTTTCTCTCATCCGCCGATCGAACGCTGGACCACAGAATCCGCGCAAAAATCTGAAACTAAATTTCCGAAAACCGGAATAGAAGCAACTTGCTCAGAGTCGCTTCCTCTGGGCGTGGTTAAATTTTCATTGAGTTGTCGATCGTTCCTCTCATCCGCCGATCGAACGCTGGACCACAGAATCCGTGCAAAGATCTGAAACTAAATTTCCGAAAACCGGACAGGAAGCAACTTGCTCAGAGTGGCTTCCTCTGCGTGTGGTTAAATTTTCATTGAGTTGTCGATCTTTTCTCTCATCCGCCGATCGAACGCTGGACCACAGAATCCGCGCAAAAATCTGAAATTAAATTTCCGAAAACCGGAATAGAAGCAACTTGCTCAGAGTCGCTTCCTCTGGGCGTGGTTAAATTTTCATAGAGTTGTCGATCGTTTCTCTCATCCGCCGATCGAACGCTGGTCCACAGAATCCGCGCAAAAATCTGAAACTAAATTTGCGAAAACCGGAATAGAAGCAACTTGCTCAGAGTCGCTTCCTCTGGGCGTGGTTAAATTTTCATAGAGTTGTCGATCGTTTCTCTCATCCGCCGATCGAACGCTGGACCACAGAATCCGCGCAAAAATCTGAAACTAAATTTCCGAAAACCGGAATAGAAGCAACTTGCTCAGAGTCGCTTCCTCTGGGCGTGGTTAAATTTTCATAGAGTTGTCGATCGTTTCTCTCATCCGCCGATCGAACGCTGGACCACAGAATCCGTGCAAAGATCTGAAACTAAATTTCCGAAAACCGGACAGGAAGCAACTTGCTCAGAGTCGCTTCCTCTGCGCGTGGTTAAATTTTCATTGAGTTGTCGATCGTTCCTCCCATCCGCCGATCGAACGCTGGACCACAGAATCCGTGCAAAGATCTGAAACTAAATTTCCGAAAACCGGACAGGAAGCAACTTGCTCAGAGTGGCTTCCTCTGCGCGTGGTTAAATTTTCATTGAGTTGTCGATCGTTTCTCTCATCCGCCGATCGAACGCTGGACCACAGAATCCGCGCAAAAATCTGAAACTAAATTTCCGAAAACCGGAATAGAAGCAACTTGCTCAGAGTCGCTTCCTCTGGGCGTGGTTAAATTTTCATAGAGTTGTCAATCGTTTCTCTCATCCGCCGATCGAACGCTGGACCACAGAATCCGCGCAAAAATCTGAAACTAAATTTCCGAAAACCGGAATAGAAGCAACTTGCTCAGAGTCGCTTCCTCTGGGCGTGGTTAAATTTTCATAGAGTTGTCGATCGTTTCTCTCATCCGCCGATCGAACGCTGAACCACAGAATCCGTGCAAAGATCTGAAACTAAATTTCCGAAAACCGGACAGGAAGCAACTTGCTCAGAGTCGCTTCCTCTGCGCGTGGTTAAATTTTCATTGAGTTGTCGATCGTTCCTCTCATCCGCCGATCGAACGCTGGACCACAGAATCCGTGCAAAGATCTGAAACTAAATTTCCGAAAACCGGACAGGAAGCAACTTGCTCAGAGTGGCTTCCTCTGCGCGTGGTTAAATTTTCATTGAGTTGTCGATCGTTTCTCTCATCCGCCGATCGAACGCTGGTCCACAGAATCCGCGCAAAAATCTGAAACTAAATTTCCGAAAACCGGAATAGAAGCAACTTGCTCAGAGTCGCTTCCTCTGGGCGTGGTTAAATTTTCATAGAGTTGTCGATCGTTTCTCTCATCCGCCGATCGAACGCTGGTCCACAGAATCCGCGCAAAAATCTGAAACTAAATTTCCGAAAACCGGAATAGAAGCAACTTGCTCAGAGTCGCTTCCTCTGGGCGTGGTTAAATTTTCATAGAGTTGTCGATCGTCGTTTGCCTCGTACGCCGTACGAACGCTGGACCGGAAGTAGCCTCTGAAACATCCGGAACTAATTTTCCGAAAACCGGAAACGAAGCAACTTGCTCAGCGTCGCTTTCTCCGCGCGTGGTCAAATTGTCATCGAGTTGTCGATCGTCGTTTCTCTAATACGCCGAGCGAAAGCTGGACCGGAAGTTGCCTCTGAATCGCCTGAAACTAAATAACCGAAAACCGGATATGGAGCAAACTGTCCAGAGTCGCTTCCTCTGTGCGTGGTTAAATTTTCATCGAGTTGTCGATCGTCGTTTCTCTAATACGCCGAGCGAAAGCTGGACCGGAAGTTGCCTCTGAAACGCGTGAAACTTAAAAACCGAAAACCGGATATGGAGCAAACTGCTCAGAGTCGCTTCCTCTGTGCGTGGTTAAATTTTCATCGAGTTGTCGATCGTCGTTTGCCTCGTACAGCGTACGAACGCTGTACCGGAAGTTGCCTCTGAAACGCGTGAAACTTAAAAACCGAAAACCGGATATGGAGTAAACTGCTCAGAGTCGCTTCCTCTGTGCGTGGTTAAATTTTCATCGAGTTGTCGATCGTCGTTTGCCTCGTACGGCGTACGAACGCTGTACCGGAAGTTGCCTCTGAAACGCGTGAAACTTAAAAACCGAAAACCGGATATGGAGCAAACTGCTCAGAGTCGCTTCCTCTGTGCGTGGCTAAATTTTCATCGAGTTGTCGATCGTCGTTTGCCTCGTACGGCGTACGCACGCTGTACCGGAAGTTGCCTCTGAAACGCGTGAAACTTAAAAACCGAAAACCGGATATGGAGCAAACTGCTCAGAGTCGCTTCCTCTGTGCGTGGTTAAATTTTCATCGAGTTGTCGATCGTCGTTTGCCTCGTACGGCGTACGAACGCTGTACCGGAAGTTGCCTCTGAAACGCGTGAATCTTAAAAACCGAAAACCGGATATGGAGCAAACAGCTCAGAGTCGCTTCCTCTGTGCGTGGTTAAATTTTCATCGAGTTGTCGATCGTCGTTTGCCTCGTACGGCGTACGAACGCTGTACCGGAAGTTGCCTCTGAAACGCGTGAAACTTAAAAACCGAAAACCGGATATGGAGCAAACAGCTCAGAGTCGCTTCCTCTGTGCGTGGTTAAATTTTCTTCGAGTTGTCGATCGTCGTTTGCCTCGTGCAGCGTACGAACGCTGTACCGGAAGTTGCCTCTGAAACGCGTGAAACTTAAAAACCGAAAACCGGATATGGAGCAAACTGCTCAGAATCGCTTCCTCTGTGCGTGGTTAAATTTTCATCGAGTTGTCGATCGTCGTTTGCCTCGTACGGCGTACGAACGCTGTACCGGAAGTTGCCTCTGAAACGCGTGAAACTTAAAAACCGAAAACCGGATATGGAGCAAACTGCTCAGAGTCGCTTCCTCTGTGCGTGGTTAAATTTTCATCGAGTTGTCGATCGTCGTTTGCCTCGTACGGCGTACGAACGCTGTACCGGAAGTTGCCTCTGAAACGCGTGAAACTTAAAAACCGAAAACCGGATATGGAGCAAACAGCTCAGAGCCGCTTCCTCTGTGCGTGGTTAAATTTTCATCGAGGTGTCGATCGTCGGTTGCCTCGTACGGCGTACGAACACTGTACCGGAAAGTGCCTCTGAAACGCGTGAAACTTAAAAACCGAAAACCGGATATGGAGCAAACTGCTCAGAGTCGCTTCCTCTGTGCGTGGTTAAATTTTCATCGAGTTGTCGATCGTTCCTCTCATCCGCCGATCGAATGCTGGACCACAGAATCCATGCAAAGATCTGAAACTAAATTTCCGAAAACCGGACAGGAAGCAACTTGCTCAGAGTCGCTTCCTCTGCGCGTGGTTAAATTTTCATTGAGTTGTCGATCGTTTCTCTCATCCGCCGATCGAACGCTGGACCACAGTATCCGTGCAAAGATCTGAAACTAAATTTCCGAAAACCGGACAGGAAGCAACTTGCTCAGAGTCGCTTCCACTGAGCGTGGTTAAATTTTCGTTGAGTTGTCGATCGTTCCTCTCATCCGCCGATCGAACGCTGGACCACAGAATCCGTGCAAAGATCTGAAACTAAATTTCCGAAAACCGGACAGGAAGCAACTTGCTCAGAGTCACTTCCTCTGAGCGTGATTAAATTTTTGTTGAGTTGTCGATCGTTCCTCTCATCCGCCGATCGAACGCTGGACCACAGAATCCGTGCAAAGATCTGAAACTAAATTTCCGAAAACCGGACAGGAAGCAACTTGCTCAGAGTCACTTCCTCTGAGCGTGATTAAATTTTCATTGAGTTGTCGATCGTTCCTCTCATCCGCCGATCGAACGCTGGACCACAGAATCCGTGCAAAGATCTGAAACTAAATTTCCGAAAACCGGACAGGAAGCAACTTGCTCAGAGTCGCTTCCTCTGCGCGTGGTTAAATTTTCATGGAGTTGTCGATCGTCGTTTCCCTCGTACGGCGTACGAACGCTGTACCGGAAGTAGCCTCTTAAACGCGTGAAACTCAAAAACCGAAAACCGGAAACGAATCAACTTGCTCAGATACGCTTCCTTTGAGCGTGGTTAAATTTTCATCGAGTTGTCGATCGTCGTTTCCCTCGTACGGCGTACGAACGCTGTACCGGAAGTAGCCTCTTAAACGCGTGAATCTTAAAAACCGAAAACCGGAAACGAATCAACTTGCTCAGATTCGCTTCCTCTGAGCGTGGTTAACTTTTCATCGAGTTGTCGATCGTCGTTTCCCTCGTACGGCGTACGAACGCTGTACCGGAAGTAGCCTCTTAAACGCGTGAAACTTAAAAACCGAAAACCGGAAACGAATCAACTTGCTCAAAGTCGCTTCCTCTGAGCGTGGTTAAATTTTCATCGAGTTGTCGATCGTCGTTTCCCTCGTACGGCGTACGAACGCTATACCGGAACGAAAACCGAAAACTGAGCGTGGTTAAATTTTCATCGAGTTGTCGATCGTCGTTTCCCTCGTACGGCGTCCGAACGCTGTACCGGAAGTAGCCTCTTAAACGCGTGAAACTTAAAAACCGAAAACCGGAATCGAATCAACTTGCTCAGATTCGCTTCCTCTGAGCGTGGTTAAATTTTCATCGAGTTGTCGATCGTCGTTTGCCTCGTACGCCGTACAAACGCTGGACCGGAAGTTGCCTCTGAAACGCGTGAAACTTAAAAACCGAAAACCGGAAACGAATCAACTTGCTCAGAGTCGCTTCCTCTGAGCGTGGTTAAATTTTCATCGAGTTGTCGATCGTCGTTTGCCTCGTACGCCGTACTAACGCTGGACCGGAAGGAGCCTCTGAAACGTCTGGAACTAAATTTCCGAAAACCGGAAACGAATCAACTTGCTCAGAGTCGCTTCCGCTGAGCGTGGTTAAATTTTCATCGAGTTGTCGATCGTCGTTTGCCTCGTACGCCGTACGAACGCTGGACCGGAAGTAGCCTCTTAAAAGCGTGAAACTTAAAAACCGAAAACCGGAAACGAATCAACTTGCTCAGAGTCGCTTCCTCTGAGCGTGGTTAAACTTTCGTTGAGTTGTCGATCGTTCCTCTCATCCGCCGATCGAACGCTGGACCACAGAATCCGTGCAAAGATCTGAAACTAAATTTCCGAAAACCGGACAGGAAGCAACTTGCTCAGAGTCGCTTCCTCTGAGCGTGGTTAAATTTTCGTTGAGTTGTCGATCGTTCCTCTCATCCGCCGATCGAACGCTGGACCACAGTATCCGTGCAAAGATCTGAAACTAAATTTCCGAAAACCGGACAGGAAGCAACTTGCTCAGAGTCGCTTCCTCTGCTCGTGGTTAAATTTTCATTGAGTTGTCGATCGTTCCTCTCATCCGCCGATCGAACGCTGGACCACAGAATCCGTGCAAAGATCTGAAACTAAATTTCCGACAACCGGACAGGAAGCAACTTGCTCAGAGTCGCTTCCTCTGCGCGTGGTTAAATTTTCATTGAGTTGTCGATCGTTCCTCTCATCCGCCGATCGAACGCTGGACCACAGAATCCGTGCAAAGATCCGAAACTAAATTTCCGAAAACCGGACAGGAAGCAACTTGCTCAGAGTGGCTTCCTCTGAGCGTGGTTAAATTTTCATTGAGTTGTCGATCGTTCCTCTCATCCGCCGATCGAACGCTGGCCCGGAAGCTGTGCTAAAAAATCTGAAACAATATTTCCGAAAACCGGAAATGAAAGAACTTGTTTAGAGTCGTTTTCTCTATGCGTGGTTCAATTTTGATGGAGTTGTCGATCGTTCTTTTCATCTGCCACTACTTTGAAGGAAAACGCTTCTCGAGAAATCGTCCGATCGTCCGATTCTTGTAAATTTTATAAAACATTAATGTGCAAGGGAGAAAGGGAGAAAAATTTTTGCTTGAAAAAATGTGCAGGAAATGCTAGTTTAGTTTATTCACTCTCATTCTCCCGGACTATCTCTCATTTTCTCTCAGTACAATATAAATTCAGCTGTGAAATATAGCACTCTTTCTTACTCGATATGGATGATTTCTTTCCTTCACAGAATGAATTATCGTAGAATTATATTATCCTTCGCTAACCGCGATTAATGCCACCAGTTGACAACTGTCAAAAACAGCATAGAAAACCGCGCGAATACGCTCTCGCATGAATCATGTCGCGGCTGCGTTCTCACAAACGTTGCGACCAATCACGGAACGAATAAAATGGCAACAATCGCGCGATATAATTTCGGGAAAGGATCAACTTCGGGACCTCATCAACTTTTTACAGAGGGATTATTATATATTATATTATATTATTATATTATATATTATATTACTCTTTTAAATACTTTTTATTCTACTATAGTGTATTAAGCGTCATATTTTTTGGAATATCCTGCAAGTTATACAAGTTTTCGCACATTGGCTGCGGTAAGGTCCAATTTTGTGCCTAAAGCATTATTTAAACTCTGTAGTACATTCATTTACAATTCAGTACCAGCGAGAAAAAATCTACAGAAAAGTCGAAAAAAGTTGAAAAGGATTACAACAAAAAAGTTACAAAAGACACGCACGAATGGAAACGGTGAACTCTATTAAAATAGCGATAACGCCTTGAACCGCTATTTAAATTTTGTACAATTCTCAAGCATACACCTTTAGCGAGTCGACTACCTTACGAGCGTCTTAAAAACAGTTTAAGGTGGCCATAAGTACAATATAGATGATTGAGATGAAATTACCGAGTTCTATCGAAAACCATTGATTTTTCGGGGAAAAATAGAGAAGACGTTGATCTTCGTGCAGAGACTGAAAATACCTTTTAACGCAAATTGCGCTATGAGTTATTTGGTGGACATGACATGTCCAAATGATATGAAACTTGGTATATACACTCAATATTATAGCGAAAAGAGTCTAAAATAAAACCTTTCTGAAAATCTTTATCATTGCAAAGACAATTAAGAACGCACTTCACGGCCATCTGTCCAGCGATCATGACAGATTCTTCTTTGTGACACTATATCTTTGTCATAAGAGCTCTCAAAGTCGTCGTCCCACGAAAAGTGTTTTAATGGGAATTGTTTAAAATTTGTACAGCCGTTTCGGAACGTCAATGCGCGACTGTTCGCGAGATTTTGACAAGATTCGCAGTTTATATCTAGAAATATATTTTATCATGTATACTGCAATTTTACATGACTTTCTTGCTAAACTATAAAAAATTAAACGCTCTTTGCGATCATTTTGCAACTTTCGTTCAGATTTTTTCCTGACCAGCACTGAATACATCACGAAGCTTTGGAGGAAATTTCCATAATTTTGACCGCGTAGTTTCAGAGATAAATATATTAAACTTTATGTATGAAATAATTTACATAATAGTAATAATGATAAATGATCACTCCGGTCAAAAAACAATAAACTCTCCCTCTCACTGTAATCGCATTTGATTTTTATCTTTTCCCGCCCCAACCGTAAAAATAATAAATTGATCTTCTTTCTGCCGTCTCCGATATCGCCATCGTACAGTAAAATTCGTAATAAAACGTTTCTAAACCGAAAATGAAAAATCGTATTTCACTATGAAAATCAATGTCTTTTCTACAGTCGCTTGGAAATTTTTCCTTCGATATCCGAAATTTTGTTGGCCTTGTCGAATTCCGAAAAAAGGAAAACAAGTCGTTCGAGCCCGACAGAAGACTGTACGATTAAGCACAAAAAAAGCGAGAACAGTAGACGTTGAATAGCCCGCAATTATATATATATATATATATATATATATATATATATATTTACAGATGGCCCGGTGCCTCACTGACAGTCATACGAGGACACAAGCACTTGCACGAATGTGCCTTCATCGGGGACGACAGCAGCGAAGAACTCGAGGAACTCGTTCAAGTCGCGCGAGAACGAATCGCCGATGGCTCAGCAAACGACACTGCCGCTCTCATCGAATTACTCGGTCTCGCCAAGCTGGTCAGTTGTTGCACAAATAGTTATAAAAGTGGAATAAGCCACCCTCACGATAAAAATATTCAAAGAATTGAAAAATAACTTGGACGACCGTCGTACAAAATAAAATATTACGTCGCAAAGGGGATGATGGAGTAAATGACCAAACGACCATACGTATAGACTCGTAAATCGTACATACTGATTACTTCAATGACAGAACGATTTGATTTAGGACAGATCACCGAGCAATATACCGGAGAAGATGAAGAGGGCGCGTGCGGACGTGCGCTTTCACGAAAAAAGCAGTGCACCTCAGTCGCACAAACATTCGAACGAAAGCAAAATCGCGGCGGAAACGACTTCCAACAACAATAATAATTACGGCAGTGGCAGTAACGAGCTCGATTCTACCGCTATGCGTAAAATATTAACGAGCCTTTTCGATAAAACATTGGTTACGAAAAAAAAGCAAAAAGAAAATCCTCATCATCATTACGAGGGTGTCTTCAAAGAAAGTTTGAACATCGACAAGCCCCCAGCCGCATCTCGCGATTTTTCACCCAGCGACGTTGTACTCACTGCCGCATCGAGTACGACAACCGTGGCCGCAAATTCGAACATCGCGACGATCGCCGCCACCGACGCTCCACCGGAAACATCGGCCGAGATATTTCATCATGTCTTGCAGAAATTAAATTCACTGGGAGACCGTGGCGAACAAGTTTTGCGAAGATTGGTCGACGAGATCGATCAGAGGAATTCCGATGCTAAACGGTTGAAGGAAATGCTGGCTGATGTAATGAACAACGATACACTGTCCGATGCAGATAAAAAACGTCTCAAAAGACAGTTGATACTCGGTTCGCCAGTTCACAGTGAATTTACCGAAGACGATACGAACTCGTCCAAAGATGGCGCTGTCGAGCAGGTTTGTTTTTTTCGTCATTTCCTCATCATCCTGCTTCATCGTCATATGTATACTTCTACACGAATTTGGCGGTACTTTTTGCGGTAACAATCCGTCTCCATGTTCCGATTGCACACTTACGTTTGCCTTTGTGAAACTCAAAAAGAAAACCGTGCAAAACGGGTGCTTGCTGATCACTTTTTTGCTGTTTCAATATTCGACCGTAAGAAGCGCACCTCGCGTGAGCAAAACACTAGTGGGATCAGCGTTATATCGCTTTTATCGCGCAAAATAACGTTGTTCTCGAAAATTCCTTCTGGATGCTGATGCATGTCTTTATGGTAGTTCCATCGCTTGATCGTTTTCTTAAGATTTTGTTGAAAATTTAGATACATATTCTTTGATGTCATATGTACGTGTGTAATAAATTTTGGAAGGTTTTACCACGTGGAAGTTGAGATATTTATTGGCGAAAATCACAATTTTCGGTAGTCTCTCGTGAGAGCGCGTGTTAAAAGTTGCATTTTCATCAATAAATATCTTGGCTTCTACGCGGTGAAGCCTTCTAAAACTTTGCATACATTTTTGTGCAACATCAAAGAAGCCTTCTTCAGTTTTTCAAAAAAACCTTGAGAAAAAAATGTTTCGCAATTTTTGTAATTATACAGCAAGTACATATTACCTTGGATGACCTTGAATTTGGAGTATGCTGTTCTTTAGTCGATTTGCAACAACTTTTCTTAGTTAACTCAAGCCCGCAAACCATTTTGTATGTGAGAAAAACTGAAAAACAATTGTTCGATTTGAATGAAACCATGCATAGATTTGAATGAAACCATGCATGCACGTTACGAACAACCGCGATGCCCCTGTTGTTGATAAAGAGAAAAACACGTGTGTGTAATTTAACGAAAAAAAGGAGGATCTGTATGCGGATGGGATAGCGGATGACCGTGGAACGGTTAACGAAACGACGCTGAACGACAGGAGCAATTCAGAATTTTGGAGCTCCTTCAGCAGTTCGGAAGAACGATTGCTCGAGTGCAAAGGACTCGTTCTTAATTTACCCTTGAATCCGCACATTCATTGTTCACCGAAGTACGAGGACCAACACGCCAGAGTGTCGATGTCGAACGCGATCACATACAGGCAAGTGTCTCCTCACTTTTATTCCTTTCGTTTTTGTAACAAAGTAAAATAAACAGTCGTCCATCAATCGGTAGCCACTTTTTTTTATTCTGCTTCTCGTGAAGATATTCGAACCGATCGGGGATGCTTTTTGAATTGAGGTAAAGTTGTCTCGGGACTGACATAGTAAAAGTTATATACCTTATCAACAGTCAAAGTGAAAAAAAAATAATACACGTGGCCAATTCAACCATTCTTCACGTAGCCATCTGGTATTGAAAATCCGATATGCTTATCGTTCTTACATGTTGTTGCAGGTGGTGAAACATGATTATTTGTGAAAAGACTGCTTTCAAAACCCTCGACTTTTTGAGGAATCACTTATTGAATATTTTCAAAATTTAAAATACAAACTTTTAAATCATCTTTCATTGAGATGAGCGTTCTACCCTTTAAAACTCAGTTAAAGATGGAAAAGCCCAGTTTTTCCGGCGAGTTCAACATGAAAAACAGATTTGATTTTTTATCATAAAACTTTGGGTCTTTCTTGTTGATAAATTAATTTTTTTAAAGCGGAATTGAGAAGGGATTACTGTCGGATCTCCCGCACAATGTTTTTCCATTCCGCCGCGGTATTTTTTTTGCAAAACTATATTATATATGTACCGCCGGACTTTTTATCGAAGTTTTAATCGTCTCGAAAATATATGCATCATTCATATTTTTTTTCTCCTCGACGCATGGCTTGAAAAAAAATGTCCAATGTGTTCCGAACTCAGTCTACTCCGTTTTCGCAAAATCAAAATGAATTTTTCATTTTCTTCCAATACAATCACTTTTTTGCTGCAAAATCTTTGACCTTCAAAAAGCACCCTCGATCGCAACGATAAATTTGTATTCCATTAATATTTTCGCTCTATTATTGTTATCTTCGTATCAGTAAAAACGACTTTTGACATTGATATGATCGAATTGTGGCCGAAATGGCGAACGCCACCCATATTTTATCTCGGCGCTTAATATAACATCTTCCCACTCTTACAATCGGATCGATCGACCAGCAGAGTACCGACCGATGGATATTACTTTTTCGTTTTCAACTCGGAAAACGAGATTCAGCCGAATTACGTGAGGATCAAGTTCGACCTCGTGAAAACGATGTACGACACATCGAATCCCGTTGTGTCATGCAAAAATACGACGAACGAGTGTTCGTTGCCGTTAAATTTTTTCAGCCACGAGAAGACCGTCCTCGAACTTCCGATTAACGGTAACGAGTCTCAATGGAACGAGGAATACGTTGTCGTCTCAATTTGCGAGCCTCGAACTTCGATTTATCTCATTTGCGTTATAACCGTTCCCGTGCTAATTTTGATTTTTGCTTTTCACTAAACGCGTTTTTCTTGCTGCTAATATCGTCGGCATTCTAATTTCGGTCGTATGGGGAACGGAGCTAAAGCGAGATTTTTTTATGTGAAAATAAGAGAGAGAGAGAGAGGGGGAGAGAGGGAGAGAAGTGCAAGGGCGAGGACGAAAATTCAACGGATGGGAAAGGATGTATGAGAAAGAAGGAATAAGGGAGAAAGTTGAAAGGCATCAAAGGCGTGAGACAAAAAGCCGCGTAGAATAATAAGATAAGAAAACGTCGTTTTGTGCCTCTTGAAAATTAATCCTTCCGGTGCGGAGCGTCGATTTGTTCTTTAATCCGTAATATTTAATCTCGCGTTGCTGAAAACGTGATTGCGCCCTGGTGCGGAGGTTCGCCCCTTGACAAGTTGACCTCGCGATAGGCCAAAGGGGGTTGGACTCTCTCGAGGGATGATGGGCGGAGTCTGTCTTATCATCCCCGAACACTCGTCTCCTTCTCCCTCTCTCTCGCTCTCTCTCTCTCTCTCTCTTTTTTTCCCTCTTCTGGATCGAAAGTCCTCTTGTTCCTGAACCATACCTGCGATATTATACGTACATTGGACCACGTATATGCATCGTGTATATATGTACATATCTAATCGTTCGTATGTTATATATTATATAAATACTATAAAAATATATCATGATATTTCCGAATACGTGAAAGAGAACTGCTCTTTTTTATTTTTATACGTCGCAACACACAAGTGGTCATTGTACTCCGAGAAACTGTAACAGTATTGTTTTTTTGTGTTTTAGAAATAACTTTTACGAGTAGCCATTGCTGTGTCCTATTTTACTATAAAAATATGCAGCGAGTACGTTGTAATTAAATCGACGATTTATTTTTAACACTCGCAGTCAAATTGACTGAGGTTCTGAGCTTGTTAAGTAGAATATTTTATCACACGAGTTTAATAAAAGCCATTAAAATATAGTTTCACACAGGTTTTTTTATTTTTTTTTAATACGATATTTTTATAGTTGTACATGAGTTGAAAGAGACACAAAAGGCTTTAAAGCTGATCTTGGCGCTTTTGTGAGCTTCAAAAACAATTACTGCTTCCAATTATAATACTGAAACGGTCGACTCTAGATTTTTGGTAAAAACGTAAAATGATGACGGTTATTTATTTAAAAATGTTCCATCACCTATACACGACTGGTCTAAATTTTGACAATCCCCGAAAATACTAGATTTTCCTTTGATTTTCCCTTTATCCTGACGGAGATTTTTTTTCTATTGAAATCGTCGTAGAAGGGATTAAATTGTCCAAAAATAATCTCCTCGTAACGGGTCCGTGTAGGTTCAGCTATTTCGAAGATTCAAAGTCCAAATGCGATCCTGAATATTCAGCTGTGAATGGGTATTTCGATACTTTCAATAAAGTATAATGTTTTTGAATTTTTTGAATAAATTCGAAATATAGAATGTATATATTTTCTTTTACGAGTGAGATAAATATCCAAGTAATAACGAAAGCACCCTATGTATCCTGTAGAAAACATTGTGCCCATGTTAGTCAAATGAGCAAGTAACACCCAATTCGACAGCTCTACGATGGAATTATTTTTTATGTAAAATAACTCCTCTTCTACGTCTAGGGGTTACAAAAATAAGAAATTCGATTTATGGCCAATTTGAATCCGCGTGTGAGCACTTTTTCTACGATTAAGCGAAGAAATTTCTGTTTCCCCCGCCGAAAAAATAGAGTCGTGCTAGCCACGTTGTTTACATCCTTCCGAGTGCGCAGTTTGACGACAGAATTTTTTTTTCAAAATATTAAAAACTTTGCTTCAAGTATCTTCCCGAAAGATCAAGAAATTTCTATACAGTCATGTGAGAAATCAATCAAAGTTATTCGCATGATTCGGCTAGACCATTATAAATCCTATAAAAGTTGAAAAACATAAAGCAGCCATTTACGGCCATAATCTATTTCCGTTTTATAAATTCGAAATATATATATATATTTTTTCTTTCACGAGAGAGATAAATATCCAAGTAATAACGAAAGCATTATGGCTGCTCTTGTGTCACTCTGATATACTTTTTGTGTACGAGTATTATATCGTACACGCGCGGAAACGAGAGAATAATACAGAGAGAGAGAGTGAGAGAGAAATGTGGCTGCTGGATAGTTGCGATAAGGAAAATTGATTCGAGCTGAGCCTCGCTGGCAGTTGGAACGAGCTTTCTAGTCCCTCCCATCAACCACAATTTCGTACCCATATACATGGATATATATATAAATATAGACTCATTTATATATGTACATATGGTATAGATATGTATATCTCTCACGCACATGATATAATATCACTCGCGAATATACATTGCGTTGGCAGTTCGCCTAAATTCATACTAGAAGAGTAAATTATTTTCAATGAGATAAATAATCTCCGACCTGGGAAGCTGGGTTTTGGGTCGGAGATCATTTTTTGACTCGAAAAAAATTCGGAATACGCCACGCTTTTTTCGCAATGTAAAATGACACCGATGAGGTCGATGTTTATGAGAAAAACTCGTCGACATGTCGAGATGCTCGTACATTTTTTTTTCTCTCCGCGTGGAATTTAAATGGTGCGCACTGTACTTCGGTAATCGGGATGAATTTCTACATCACCTTTTCGATATGATTTCTTAAACATCGTGACTTGACGGCATATTTTTTTTACTTGGTCCGAAACGTAACTGCATCTCGACGCTCCCATCTCCGGGAAAATACAGAGCCTCCAATGGTATTCGTCGTCACGATCGGTTTGTCGTGGTGAATGTGGGAAACCGCGGTACTTCCAATCTCACATAGCAAAATTTAGGGGAGTTTGTCACGACCGGATTCGTTCTTTTTATATCTAAAATCTCTCGCTAATGCTTGCCATCGTGTATGTATATATATGTGTATACATGAATGTGTCGCTTCATAATAATGGCGTTCTTATTCAATAATGTCGCGAATTTTCAAAAAAAAACAAAACGGAAAATGAAAATCTTGCCTCTGCTCCGTTTGGACCCATAATCCGGCAATATTTCATTAACAGAAGCTTTTCACCAATGAATATGCGAGCGTTGTACTTTTGAAGTTTACAAAATAATACTGATAATATTATGTAATACAAACTCTTATCATGCATTAAATGTCCATTACTATTATTATTATTATTATTGCTATACTGTTCGCAATACCTCAATTATCATAATAATAAACATTAACGTTATTGTTATTTGTCATAATATGAACACGCATTAGTGAGAAAAATACGATCATTGAATTATATTATAGTACCTTCGTATATACTATGTTTATATATCACTGGAAAAACCCCGGGGTGACAAAGTGTTTTGTTACCCCAATACATTTTACGAATGGTGCAGAGGATGGCACGCGCCGATGTGGTATTCATACACCACCTCTTTGACTCTCGTAACGTGCTATAAGCCTGAATGGTATATAAGTGACGTGATTTTTTTCAATTTGCGGATCAAATTTTTTTCGATCTTGTCGCATATGGTCCATGATATTTATAGGGCTGCTAAAAGTTGTTTGAATCATTGAAAATCCACATCTGATACTTGCATCAATAATCCATAAACGATTCTGCTTTTATGAGTGATCAAGAATTGCGTATTTCGAGATGGTTATCGAGAAAATAAATCGTACATATTCGAATTTCATATACTACCCTCCTGAGTAATAGAACGATTTTGCGAAATATCGGGAAAAATTGATATGCTTGTTCGATAATTAGCAAGAAAAACGTCAATCCATGTCGATAAATTTACGAGAAAATAGAAAATTTATTTACCGTGATTCAACATCTGTTGATTTTTTTATCTAATTAAAATTCTATCTTTACCATTTCTCGGATTAATATTTTCGTTTTCTCCCCTACGGCAATTGGCCAAGTAGTAGAGAAGTCTGTTTGCGTTTTTATTGCAATTTCATGGTTGATGATAAAAATGTGCTGAAAAAATGAAAATAATGCAATCTACGTTGACAATGTGAGATATTATGATTCAAATAACAAGACAACAAAAAAGTATTTCGTCTCTTTTTCGTCGCACAAGACCGTATGATTTGCGCTGCGCATATAATGTACTGATCATGAATTGCCTTTGTAAATTCACCAACGTTAGTTTTTCGATTTTCATGTGAAAAATATGGTGAAAATGAAAAACCTCGAATCACATGCTTTTTTATCCTTCGTGTGATATACCGAATCTCGCGATGGGTCCGAGGTCCCACGTGGATTAGCTGGTAATTGCGCTTGAATGAATACGGAAGATCGGCAAAGACAGGGATGATACGTGCCCGATTAAACCAGCATCAAAGTGTCACATTTCGCACGTTATACAACGAGTCACGTGACTCGCTGGTGCGCCCGGAGCGAACCAGACCGCTCTGCATTAATAAAATAGCAGAGAGAAAAAAAAGGCAAAATAAATACGTATTTTAAACCAGTTAGGGGTGCGCGTGGCCACTTGACAGCAGGGTAGCGCACTCTTGATCCGATTTTCTACCCTAATGCGTTTCGCCCCTCCTTGACTCGACGCGACGATCCCATCATCATTTTTTCAATTTTTCCCTCATTGTTAGCTCGCGCACAAAGGGGATGTTCCCGCTAATTCGAATTTTATCGCCTCTCGGATAAATACCCAGCTTATCGATCCACTCGACCAAAAATTCATCTCCTGGCTTCTGATACCTTCCAAAGTACCGGATTCTCAGCCTTACGGATGCAATTACAGTTTTTCGAATTTTTGTTGTTGCGGTTTAAAAACGTTTTAAACTTTTTTCTCCAAATTCCGGTTGCACACATCGGAAAACAGTAAATATGCCTAAAAATGTTGAATTATGATTTTTTCGAAATTACAAACATGCGTTTCAAGCAATCCATCCCAACGCCTAGACAATGAAAATTAGACATTGTTCAAGGCTATCAAGACGCGCACTACCGTGTGATATTCACGTATGCAGCTATAATTTAAATAAACTTTTGAGTTTATTGAATGAACGGGACAAAAATCACATTTTCAAAGCCCATTTTCAGGAACCCATTGTTAAATAAAATAAAATTCATCCCTTCAGAGCCCAGTCAAAGATGTAAAACGTTGAAAAATCTATTCGATCGCCTCGCATAAAAGGTTGAGGTAATTATTTTTTTGTTGCGCGTATATTCGTAATTTTATCTGTGATAGGCACAAGACGAGGCAGTTTCTCCTCACCTAAAAAATGAGCACAAGCATCTCGGGAAAAACCAGAAGGAGAGGCTTTCGGGAGACTTTATTCTCAGTTGAAAAAAAAACCAAATGACGAATGTAGGAAAAACATTAATCTCATGATAGGCTAAACACGCGACAAAGAAACATCATTTATCGAACACTGAAGAAAAAGGAACCGGAATTACATTCCGAAAAATATCGAAGCACGTCGTCACCCGAATCCCGTATGAAAAGATGATGACTTCTGGAGAGATTGAACTTACAGGAACAACGTCGAGTAACCCCAGCTTCCCCTGTTCGATATCTCCCTCCACACAAAATCGACGATGGAGCAGAGTGGGTACACCATACAGGAGTGGTAGTCCAGTAATAAGGACGGGAAATTCATGCTCCGGAGGCTCCACCCACGACACAACTCAGTTCTGCTCCGCCTGTTCGGCAAAATCCATTCGTCCACATTTGTGGCTCGATATTCTCGGGTGTCCTAGACTCATTCGGTCTCGGTAAACGCACTCGTTCATCATTAAACGTTAGAACCTCGAGGAATAATAGTGTAACGTTCATCGGAGGGTCATCCTTACCTAAGCTATTCTCGGGAGCTTCTCGACATGGAAACGGGCAGGATTTATCTCGAGAAAAGTGACCGACTTTGGCAGTAGCTTCGAATTACGCGGATAAAGGATGACTAGGCGATTGGTCGACTATCGGAGCGGATGTGAACAGTCCTCTAGTTGGAAAGAGATAAGCCAACTCTTGGCTTCCTTGATGGCCAGTTTCGAGCGATAATGTAGGACAGTGCGTGCAAGTTCGTGTCAGATATGTGGTCCAACGAATGTCACGGGCACCATCAAGCTTCCTCGACAGTTACAACAGCAGCTGCTCCTTCGACACAGTGCTATAAACGGAACATCCGCAAGATGCGATAAGCCTGTTTAAGATAGGGTTAGGCGTACGCCGTGCTTGGCCAGTATCAGGATCGCGTTGAACTCGGAAGAACGATGTACCATCGACGTTGATGCAGTTTGTTTACACATTCTGGACTCGCCAAGGCGTAACGAGCCTCAACAACGACCCGATTGATGCAACAATGAGCAACGATTGCTCCGTTATTGGCGCTATGGCACCTATCGCTGTTACCGCGACCTCGGAAATGGCCGTTTCTACTGACGACCGACGTTCACCGGCCGAATCCCTCGTCTCCGATCCAGCCGATCTTGGCGACGGAGGCGACTCGCCGGAAACGAATCGGGATACCGAGGAGGATGCTGGCATCTTCTCCGATGAGTTTTACTCCCACGACACCGACGACGAGGCCGGTGAACGCTGCTGTGATGACGAAAATCTTTCCACGGAGAATGGACCGTTCTCTGCGAGTCATCATCGCGTCGCTCATGGACCAGGCGATTCTTCTCCCAATATGGTATAACAAATTTTATTGGCTAACATGGAGTGCTTCGTATCATGCACCAAACACAGAAATTATGGACTCTGGGTGATATTCTAAAAAAAGCTGATTAGCGGTTTGATTTAATTCGAAAAGGTTTTAAATGAGAAGCAACGGAACTCCAACGTTCCAAGGATGGCCCTAGGAACCAGTGTTCGCGATTCAGCCGGGTAGGAAGATGCTTCGAAGCGTAGAATCAAGGTGCCAAAATTAGGAACGAAGAAATGTTGCTATATTCAATTACAACATCCTCTCGCAGGAGCAAGAGATTCTTCGTTTCGACCCTACTCTGCTCACTCTCTCCCTCTCCGAAATCAATTAACGATCGACTTTTGTCGGTAGTGCAAAAATTGAATTTTCGCCCGAGAATTCTCTGGTACTGGAAAATGATGAAAGAAAAACAAAATTACGCAATCAAACAATCGCGTAAAGTTGACGCGTTTGAACTCCGCAGCATTTCCATATTTCAAATTTTTGGACCTTGATTCTACAAACTTGAAGAGTCTGCTGTAATGGCTAACATTACATGGTTGAGACCTCTGATTTGCCTGGAATATTGACATTCCGTTGCATCTTTTTAAAAAACCAATTGACAAAAATGAACGGCTGAATAGTTTTGCTCAGAATATCACCCAAAAGGCGCAGAGACCGGGTTTGACACTCGATGTGGAGAACCCTGTACATTGTCGGACGTTTGTTTAAAAAGACAGGATCCGTAACCAGGATTTCCGAAGTTTCTCGGATTCTTGTGAGATAAACTTGGAAATATGGCACGTTTTGTGGACATCGGCGATGTAATATTACATATTGCGTTCGGTTGCAAAAGTACTCGCAGTGTTTGGTTAATTTAAAAAAAATGCTACATTACTTAGATTGCATAATTCTTCTTGGACACTAAAAACGTTGCCGAGGCCCATACAGATAATGTTAGAAAGAAAAGCCGCTAAATAAACGACATATTTGACGTGTATTTTATCGTAGTCAGATCGAATTTCGTCCTCGACCAGAGATCGGTTGGAATCACCGACATCCGGTTTGCAGCGTCACCAATCCGGCTGTAACGTTGGTGTGAGAAAACTTTTTACCAACAGTCGGGAGCGATGGAGACAGCAGAACGTCAGCGGAGCCTTCGCCGAATTGCGAAAACTCGTCCCGACTCATCCACCCGACAAGAAACTGTCGAAAAATGAAATACTTCGAATAGCAATAAGGTGAGTCGACGAAACGCATGTCGATCCTCGGAAAACATCGATTGGTTCCATTTAATCGCAGAGTATAGTGAGCAGCATGGACACGTAATGCACGTGTACCGACTGATGGACAGGACAGAGTTTTTATCAGTTGGTCAACATTTGCTCCGCAAATGCCATTTATTTGTCCTCCGAAGCGATGCAGCTGATCGTAACAAAATTCCGCCCGTCAAATCCCTTGACTTTTCGGAAAAAAAATTTATACGAAATTAAACTTAAAACTTTTAATAAAAAGCATTCGGAAATCGCGCTTTGCCGTTGCCCCTCTCATTGCACTCTGATCGGAGCGATCCTACATATTTATCAGGCTGATCTCCGAGAGGTTAAAAAAAGCATATTGCTTATAAGATATCGCGCCGTTCCTGAAAACTCCCCCCTACTAAGCAGGTTAATCATTTCATGCGCAGGTATATAAGACTGTTGAGCAACGTTCTCGAATGGCAAAAGTCGCAAGACACGAACGGCCACCAGGCTGTATCGTCGATGCGATCTTTGCAGCAGCATCAACAACGTAACAGACGACAGCACCACGTACGGATAAAGACCGAACCTCAAACGATAGATTCGTCCAATTGGTTAATAGCCACGTATGAGGCGAGCAGCAAGCAGGGAACAACGTGTACGCATGCGCGGAAAATTTTCAAGCAGGAATCCGACATGAGAATGAACGTTTCCGACAGCAACAGCAGTATAAACAGCAATAGCAGCAACAGCAGCAGCTGCAGCAGTAACAGTGAGGCGATTCAACGCGTTATCGGCGTTGACAATTTGATGCTGAACTTCGTGGACAGCCGTTATTGCCAACAGCCAAATAACGGTGTAATTCAAAATCGTTCCAATTCTCGTGCCGCGAGAATTTCCTGCGACAAAAACGGCAATGATTTGCTGATGATTGCCCCGAACGGCCCAACAAACGGAATATCTGCTTCCAAAATCAATCATATAACGAACAATGTCAATAGCAGCGAACCGCAGAATGACGGCCCTGACGTTGCCACAAGCGCCAGTGGGACCAACCGTTGCGCTGTAAAAACAACGGCAACAATGCGAATTGACTCGCGTGCTAATAAAGCCTCGGTCGGTTTTTCAAACGCGGCAGATTCGACGAGAATATGCAAGATGGAGCCTGCGAGGGACGAGGAATTGGCGGAATGTCGCCGGGTGGGGGCACTGGGATGCGGTGTTTCTAGAAGAAAACATCGGTCGATGAACAATGGCGGAAGAGAACAAGTATCCATTTCAAAACGATGCAGAATCGATGTTAATCCTGCTGCGGACCGTCCATAAGTTAGCGGAAGATGCTGTAGGGGCGACATCTTTCGTTTCCCCGAGAACCACGTGCGATCGATTATCGTTTTTTTTGTAATGTATGTCCGATGACGAGGTCGCCGATCAGTCGAAGTTCCAAAGCGACATAAGTACGAATCGTAATCAGCAGTTATCGTCGTTCCGAGAGATTTATCTGCGCAAAACAGAAGTGACCGAGACTCAATTGAGTTTCATCGACAACAAACTCGCCGTGGTCGACAAAAATCCTTCAACGATTGATGCTCGTTGAGGCCAGTTCTGTTTTTTTTTACTCGCGAGAAGTTAAAACTCGAACACTCGTCCAGCAGATCCTTATCGTTGATTTGCCAGTGTGCATTAATTCAATTTTATATCTTGCGCTCTGTACCTATCCCTGATTTTCGCGTGGGCCAACGGTGTTCAGATGACGTCAGAACTTTGTCGGCGAGTATTAACCTAGAAACTGCCCACTCACTCTGTGCACACAGCGAGATTGACTGAAGACCGTTGAATTCAGATTAAAAATCGTTTTTACGCGAAAACGCGTCAACCAATAAAAAATTTGACCAAATTTCAGCGATACAATGTTTTTTTTTTTCAAACTTCAAATGTACGTAGTTTCGCTCTAATCGGTGAATCGGATCCTCTGATATCGTAACATTCAACGATTTTTCCGATCAATCCAAGAACAGAATTTACGCACTTTGGATGAGGGACGTATGGCGATGTGTCACAACGTGTTTATACGTCTTTGTACGTCATTTATGATTCCTATAAAATTTCTCATCCTTGCTGTTTGAATAGTCTTATCGCCAAATAAAGAAATTGTTCAGTTTATTATTCCGATTTAATAAAAAGGAATATCACTAATCTGCACTCATGAACACTAATGAATCACGAATCATATATTTCAATAATAACATGAACGCTGCGTGGATCCTGGAGAGTATTAATTGTAGTAGTATTAATCTTGCAGCAAAAACGTGACTATGCCGGAAACAAAAACAAAAAAGTATCATGATTACACGAAATTCATTTTTATCCTCTGTATGGTTGAGTAGATATATATTTATACATATGTATGACGTAAAACATGAATGTATATACAGGAATCGAAATGACGAAATCAACGGGAAATCCATCCTTCTTGCGCTTAGGAAATAAACTGCTCTCAATCTGTGAGATGACTTTTGTGTCGTATCGTTTTCTTCAATTTTCATACACGTTTTACCGGTGATATCTAAATTAAATAATACATCGGTTCCGAAAGGGGCCACCACTCCGATCGCGGCAAACACACCGAGCCATGAGGAACACACTAAGCCGCTTTTATTATTTTCACACCATGGATACAAATCTCGATCGACTCGATAAACGCGTCATCACTCGCGCTCACGAGATGTTTGAACGATAAAGTCAAGCGTCTAATCCGAAAATGAAAGAGACCGCAAATTTGATTGCGAAACTGTAAATAACTCTCGGTTCGATTGTGCCAATGTTGGGCGATTTGATTTTTCACGGTCGATAATTAGAGACACAGCGGGTATATTGCGTCCGCGAATATCCTAACATTCAGCTCTCAATGGCAGTGCGGCCGACAAAGAAATTCGGCCAAGTTGACACGCTGGACGTAAAATCGTTGATAAAACGTCGGAGCAGAGGTATAAATAGAAATACATCAAACGAGATAGATTCGCGTGTTTTGCCTGTATCATGTCAAGTAAACCTTGTATCTCGTGCTGTTTCGTTTTTTACGTTCGCCAAGCGTGGGTGATTCGTTCAGCAAACCAGCAGCAGGCGTATCACCGATCAAAGCTGTAGGGGAGTCCGTCGAGCTGACGAGAGTCGAATCGGTTCCTTGAATTTTATCAGTCGGCAGTTGCGCGACGCGCGAATCTTTCCTACCGAAAGTCGGTACAGCAGCGGCAATGCGCTCTCGCTCGTTCCAGCTGTCGTCCTCGTCTTCGTCGTCCGCTCTCTTCCAATGTGACAACGAGTCGTAGTCGTCGGAGCATGTTCGTCTCTGACGCATGAGGGCAGTTGCGCGCGCGTTACCCGTATGTTCCTCGTGCGAACGCACGCCCCGAGCTATCGCTGCCCTTCCGCTGACCTTGTGCAATCTCGGCGATCGAGAATACTCGAGGAGAAACATACCGCTGGTCTTGTTATTGACGTTCGTAGACTCGTTGACGTTTGTACCCCCCTTCTTGGTGTTGTTGTTATTGCTCTCGATGCCGCGATGATCCTCGCTGTTGCTCGCTCTGACGAGGGACCTCCCTCCTTGCAGTGCTTTTTTGCAACGGCGTTTATTGCACTCTTCGAAATAATCCACGTCCGTCGTCTTTATGTCATACAGCTCTCTCATTCGTTGGCTCAATCTTTGCTGCGCTCTGCTGTCGCTCGCCAACGCAACGCTGCTTCCGCTGCTCCTGCCGTCAACGATTTTCTCGTCGTTGATCGTTGACGCACCGACCGTCCGCGGCGCCACACGCTGTTCGTCGTCCCGCGGGGAAACGAATTTCCGCAGCGAGTGCCATCTGCCCCGTGCCGCGGTAACCACCGCGCTCGCGATCGCCGCCGGTGAAACATCGTTGGTAAAGTCACGCTCCTCCGAATCGACTCGACGTCGCGACGCTGCTGCACCGTCAAAATCACGAAACTTCTTCGACCAACCGACGAGAAATCCGCTAGTGGCTGCATCCCCGCTCATTCCGAATACCGACGACGACGGCATACCCTCGGTGTTTCTTCGATCCTCGATTCGTCTCTCCGTGTATTTCTTCAGACGATCGATGTCCGCGCTGCGGCTTCTCTGGTACCGCGCGGCGTTCGCGCGCGATGCTCTTCGCTGAGAAACGCCCCCCAGCAACGGGGCACGCCGATCCTGTGTGATACAAATTTACTCAAGAGGGCCCCCGGGACATTCTTGAAAAATGCAAAAACGCAACTCACGCGTTCTTCAAAACATTTGTTTTCAAAAAAAGTTCTAACACGATTGTCGGCAATTTGCGACGAAAATCTGCATTGCCGTTGCGGAAAAGACACAATTCGCCTTTTCCCATCGGCACGAAAGCATTTATTATTGTCGAGATACATCGTCGTGATTCTTACCTACGGAAGGAGATGAAGCTTCGCGTAGTCGGCTATGTGTACGAGTCCGTGTTCGGGAGAGGCAACGTGCAAATTTTCGCCACTGTTACGTCGATTGATCTTCGGATTATGAAGCTCCGCGATCTGGCTGCTGCAGGCGGCTGCCGGATCTCCACTGGCCGTTAAATAACCGCTCCAATATTCGTTGCCTGAACAACATTCCACACTTTTGAAAAAACAGTACGCCTGTGTAAGATGTGCCTCCAAATTTAAGGTAATTCCGTCGCTTCACACTAGTCATACCACTGATTATACTTGAGACTCGTGCAATTTATATTTTGAGCATTTGCAAATAAAATAATTTGCAATGATTGAAATGTTCCATGTGTAAACTGTTTAATGACCATTCACATTAAATTAGAATATTTTAAAAATAGTTATGTCAACGGTTCACGTTGTTTGATATTTGGCAACATTGCTTCGAATCTTTTATCTCGAATTTATCGTTGATAATAAAAATATAAAAGTATACTCGATTTTATCACTCTGTAAGTGTGAATAAACCATTCGCGGTAGAATCGAAAATAGAAAACAAGAAATTTGAACGATCAATCGGGATACGACTTACCCGGATACGCGTTACCGTCCCATGCATAAGTGACTATCAACAATTTGCCAGAATCAGCAGCTCTCGACAAACGGCTGTGCGGCTCTCTCAAGGCGAAATGGATTTTTATATCTAAACAAAGTACATGCCCGTGAATAATTCTTGACTTATTTCACAAACACATTATGTTACAAAAATTATCGTTGCACGAACAAACCTCCGAGATAATCGCCGTTTCCAGCGCCACCGCACTTGTCCTGCCGAAAGTATGCAAACATTATGTCCGATACGTATCGCAATTTTCTGTTCATCTTCTTCAGAGCTATCTCGAAAGTCTTTAAAAAGTACATCTCCTGGTCGTGAATAATTTTCCATACGCCTAGCGTTGCACAAAAGAGAAAAAAAGCGTATGAATGAATCAATCGTCATAAAGATATATCGTCATTCTAGCATTGCCAATTTTGTATTACTATACCCAGACCAAATCCCACAACGTGCAAGAATGCCGTAGTGTTTTGCTTCTCGGCTCGAGTGTTTGCCTCCAAAAGTATTATTTCCACCGACAGAAGCGTACGTTTCATGTAATTTTCAACATCGAAGATTGTTTGACTGGTGAGAGCGAGATATCGCCGATTATTCTTAGTTCTGGCTTTCTTAATCGCTTCCTCGTACAAGGGTTGATAATTTTCACCGTAAAATTGTGCCCACAGAATGCGTAAACCTCGCTTTTTTTCGTCGGCCGATGTCGCTGTGCCTGCTCGATCGGAACTCCCGACATCCGCCGGTCCTGGACCATATCTATTTTATCGCGATTGACGCGGTGTACCGCGGGAGGAGGGAGGAAAAATAACACCGTGAATCGAGGAAGATCTTTGAATTAAAAAATAAATACGACCAGCGAATGACGGTTATTTTACTGCATCGAAAGCAACTGCACTAAAAGACGTGTTTAAAAATGAGGAAATAAAGAATAGAGTCATTGGTATGCTATGAAAAATGTCCAATATTCGCCGGATGCCGTGTTAATCATTTTTGATCGGGTGGATGCCGTCAAATTTTGTGAACCAGCGCCCTCTTTCGTTTTTATGCAGATATCCGCAAAATTCGCAGAACTTTACAGTACATAACGTCCTTGCTCTCCACGTCCCACTCGAAAACATCGTACACTCACCCGTTGTCTATGTTATTCTGGGGAGGCGTCAGCAGTATGTCTTGATACTCCATGAATTGGGCTCGTTCGAACCTGATCAGTGCGAGCCCAAAGATAATATAAATTATACCCGACGGCGAATTTCCGTTGCATCGTCGATGCATCACCTTCACCCCGATACTTGCCTCGTCCCTACGACTCCCAGTATAACACCCCTAGGCTGAACAGACGCTGGGTCGCTCGTCACGATTCCGCGGTTCTCTCGAGATCCGTCGTTGATAAATTCCGTGTGAGACGATACGACGATCATCGAAGACAGCTTCATCTCGTCGTAGGATAAACAATTGGCGAGAATCTTTTCACATTCAAGTAAGAAAATCATTTCGTCAGTTCCAGGATACCCTTGCAACGTACTTGTAAATATAGTATATGATATTTCGTTTTTTTTACGAGAGGTTCTTTTTCGCCATCGGTCCCAACGCTCTCCCATCCGCCGCTTCCGGTTGTACCATCGATTAGTTTGTACCGATCGTCGTCATCGAAAAATTGGATGGCCCTCTTCTCCAGCAGCCTTTGGATGAATTGTGTGAGGCCCATGTTCGTGTATACTGCTTTTTCAACGTTACTTCCGTGTCGACGCTTGTACTTTAGCCACGCTGCTATAAGAGGCAGCATCGCCTCGTGAATCAGCGTGTACGCTGAATTGGCGTTGAACTGTGTGTTCCGACCAGTTTTGTATCACGATCGAGAGGAAAGAGAGATGAAAAATGTGGGTGAAGAACGAAAGATCCACTGGGCTTGTTTTTTTCAAGATAAATTCTAGGATACATTAGGTTTTCGCTTCAAAAACAAAGAATTGTAAATACGTTGGCAAGGTCGTTCCGACATATCGTTACGAGAAGCAAAAAGTTTTTTTCAACTACTGCGATTCCTAAAAAGACCGAGGGACAGGTAAAAAGTGACGAACCTCGAGAATCTCTTGAGGGATTCCCCGATCTCGGAGGACAGCACAACGGCCCGTATTGACCGGAAAGGGGGGGGGAAATGCTTCGCTTCGCTCGATCAGTTGAGGCAATGTAGTCGGTGGTGGTATCCTCGTATCCAAGCACGCTTTCAAAAGTTCCTTGGTATCGTCGTCAAAAGGTACACCCCCTGGAGCCCCGAGAGTATTTTCCCACGAGATTTCCGGTGGTTCCATCGTGAATCCTTGCGAACGCGACTCTTGCATCTGCTGACGTTGTATCTAAATAATCAGCCACTCCTGCTTAAATCCCATCCTATTTCCCAACTTGTCCGTTCCATCAAAAAACCCCCGTGAACGCGACACGCATACCACGGTTTTTTTCAGTGGCATGCGTGCCGTTAAAATATGTCCCTTGACGTACGGTCGGAGGTAAGAGAAGGGGAAGCCCTATACCTAAAACTAAAAACGTCGGCCAGCGAGAACCCTACAGGCTCCTTTGATGATGATTCATCGAGCATGAAATCGCTGCTCTAATTAGCGGAAAATACGGGATAGAGAGTCTGCTTCTGTGCTATATGCTATGGACAAAAAAAATAGAGGCGAATATATTTTATCGACTTTTTATCACCTGATCGGCAGGGGTGTCGCGCGATGCGCTCATCTAATACAGTTCTTCTGATCTAATTATAGTGCAATATGTACACGCTCGCGCGTGATACGCTCATCGCTATAGCACACGTTCGCGAGAGTACAACTAGCGACGCGGTCAAC
The DNA here is from genome assembly GCA_959613375.1 of Heteropelma amictum. Classification (NCBI taxonomy): domain Eukaryota; kingdom Metazoa; phylum Arthropoda; class Insecta; order Hymenoptera; family Ichneumonidae; genus Heteropelma; species Heteropelma amictum. Next base: position 11,075,547 of record OY390720.1, on the reverse strand, counting down.
GCTCGGCTGAACCACCCAAGGTATCCAACGATTATTTCAAGCGTTTTCCGCGCACAAACATTCAACGATATCGCCTTCTTCGCGTATGCAGATTTTCTCTGGAAAAGTAATGAATCAATGCACGATAATAACGGAAATAAGTGATATTCACCGATTGTGCTCAATATAACGTCGTTGCTGACGTCAACGACTTCCAATGATGATAACACTGATATGCAGTCGCTTGCAGTATGGTTTTTCACCGCCGCGGGCGCTGCCTGTCGCTACTCAACGCGAAACTAGGTCACCATGCTATGCACGATTTCTGTAAGCCGCGCGCTATTTATCGGAAAAAATCAAAATAGAGATTCTGTGTTTATGGGAATGCTACCGATCGTGAAACAATAACGTTTAAAAACACCGTAACAGAGTTTCCGTGTACTGGGTAGACTTCTATAACGCACGGAGCGTGTTTAACCTCTAATCCGCGTAACGAACGTTCTCGTTTTTTCCTCAAAACTACATACACATTTCGTTGATCGAATGATTATTCAAGTTACTGTCTGTTTATGGAACAATCGGGAAAAAAAAGTCAAGAGATTATTCGTAAACGAGAAAATAATCGAAGTTTCTTTGAAACAAAAAGCGCTGTCAGCTACAGCTCAGGTGGTGCGAAACAATATTCGAAACCCTCGATCGCAATATCGTAAACTGTTAAACTCGTTACTGGACGAAAACTGGTTTCGATAACCTACGCACGAGTCAATAGGAGTACGAACGCTAATCACCAGAATTTATCATTCGCCGTTCACACAAGTTCAGAAATTAGCGACCTGTCATTAGAAACTACACAAGGTCGTGCAGGCGGAATACGTATGCGCTGGCAAAATGTTAGAATCAAGCGAAATAGTTGTGCATTGACTCACCCGGCGGACGCAACATGCGAACAGAGACATTGCTGATCGTGCGGGAAAAAAGACAAGTTTTTTGCGGAAACTTCACGCTCTGATTGTTCGGTGAATACTCGGCGACGACGATAAACACAACGAAAAACAAGGAAACGACACTCGGATTTCCGTAAGATGTGTCTTATTCGTCAATGTTATTTACTGTACTTTTATCGTAATTAATTGTTACGTATTGTTCGAATCGTCAATAACTGTCTCATTTTACAACGATATCGATTTTGTCGGACATTCGCAATTTACGAAGAACTCTTCACGTACGCGAAATTACGTCTGCGTCGCACTCTACCGTGTGTTTTCCCGCTGCTTCAGAAATTTGCGGCCGCGATCTTGGCGATACTCTGATAGAGAGGGAATTAATAATACGCACATGCGCTTTGTGATTTTCCAATTATCTATATGTTGCTCATCGTTTTACTCGTTTCTGTATATATACGTATAATGAAAATATCGCTGAACATATCGAGATATTTTATCGAGGCTGAGACATTCATCGAAATATTGAAAATTCATGTGAAATTTACCGAATTGGAATGAAATCAGGACATGCAAATTTCATGACAAAAAAAGATTCGTTCGAAACCAGCAGCAACCTCAATGAGATCGCGACAGTGAAATCTTTGCGATAACGCATGACTCATATTTTTAACGATAATCATCAATGATTATCGTTAAAAATATCGATTCGATCGAACGAACCGATTTATTGACGTGTTCTTCGTCATGAAACGCAGCGTTATAATTGTGAGGAAAGAACGGCATAGCACCTCGATTTTTTTCTTATAATTCAATGAACTAATCAATGTTTAAATAAAAAGCTTTAAATACGATTAAGAATGCCGAAAAGATGAAAAATCAAATACACGTGACTTTGCCTCCTTGGAATTAATATTTTATTTGACTGATCCGAATTACGTGGGCACGGTCGCATTATAAAAAGAGATAAATAAAGAATAGTAATTAGAAACAGAATTATCGCAGGAAAACGTACTGAAAATAAAAGATATTCAACTTAACGAAACAAAAAAAATGGATACTACTATTTTTCGTCGATTACGGATGGAAATTATGATTGATTGTAGTTTTGAAAAATGTATGTTCTCATTACTTTGATTCGCGTTATTGATTTAACGTTGATGATGCACGGAATATCCATGAACGAAACAGCTGCAGTCCCCGGAGCGTTCACCGGACGTAATTTATTTGAAAAAATCGGGAAAACAACATATCAACAAAAAAGAGAATTTCCATAAAGTGTCCTGTCTTGATGAGATGCGAGCTATCTCGATCCCTGCAAAATTTCATCGGTATTCGTTCAACGAGTTTGTCATAAGAGATAAACAAACAGAGACAGCGTTACATTCGCACTTGTAGTATTAATATGAAAACAATTGTTGCCACAATTGTTTTTTTTTAACGATTTGTTAATAACTTTTGAATTGAATTGAAAAATCAATGTACTTGGTACCTTCTGTATCATTTTTTTTAGATTTTTAGCCTTGTACGCAAGTTCAATCTTGCTCTTGTTAAAATTGTACCTCTAGATCCTCCTCAACCGATCATCGATGTTTTTTTATCAGCTGTAAGTAGCAACGTTTCCGTTACCGAAAAAAAAGACGCACTCGGAGAGGGGCGCGCGCGCGTGCGCGACACACCGAGGTGTCGCCACGCATATACCGACCGAGTTTGTATACAATTTGTTGAAAAATCCTGGATAATTCCGAGGCAAATTAGCACAGACCGGAATTTCAACATACCGGAAATCTAAATGACAGTACAAGTGTACGCTTCGATGTATACGCATCTGCGCTAGAATGCAAAAACGAAATGCACGTCAAATTCGTCTTACCTTCGAAATCCTATCATTTTTAATGATTTCCACTAGTCTTTAAAACAAGGCGCATTTGTTCTGTTTTTAAATGAAAACGTAATAAAACATTTCAAGATCAAATCCTAGGGAATAAACACACCGCACATGCCAGCGATGCAATGGATATCGAACGAACGAAAACCTGGGCTTTCTTTAAATCTTGAATCACCGGTCTCGCACGTGTATGTGTATGCGTGCAGACGAATGAATAAAATTGTAACGTCGATGTAGTAAATAATACCGCGGCGTTGCGGGGCCGACGTCCTCATCACGCGGTTGACCCACGCCTGTGAGTCTCCCGCCTTAGCACGGAATGACAGCATCGTTCCGTTTGTGAGTATACATGTATAATATACATGTAGCTACGATGGCGACCGCAACAGCGCCTCGCAAACTCGGAATCTCCAGTTCTCAAACCCGCTCCGCGCCCTCTACCGCCTTCTCCCGTTACTCGGCACATATGCACGCGCGAAACGACAAAAAGACAAAAAAAAGCGTCCTCTCACATCTTCAATCATTCATACACGTATACGTAAGACTCGGACAGTTTTGCAATCACGTATACGCGATGTAATGGTATGAAAATTGTTTCAATTATGAAGCAACAATGTAATGTAGTCTGAAATTGAATATTCGGGAGACCGAGGCATGTGCGGCTGGAAAGCTAATGATTTCTGAGCTTCAATAAGGATATACGGTTATACGCGTTGTACACGTCTAGTAGCAACAGTCCTAAAGGGCAAACGGACAAAAAACGTAATAAAACGAATCATACAGTACGCGATGAAATTAAGTACGCACCGCAAAGTGGCTCACATTCTTGTGGCTGCAACTGCCAATGCTGACAGATTACACAATGTTTTAGTTCACAGAAAATAAAGGGGTCTCTATTACTCATCGAGGTTGTTATCGAAAATAAATTCAATTCAATTCAACTCGAGATGCGTATTGAATTTTTTCCATAACTGTGTGTGCAATCTAGAGTTTCGTGAGCTTTCCCGGGCGAACCCGCCTGCATGATTAACGCTGCGGCTTGATACCCTTTCGTCTTATTCAAAAATGTTTGCCAATCGTGACGATCCGTCTGTCAAGAGTCAACAACCGTCGGACTCGAGCAAAAAACGAAACTCACGCGTGCGCATGAAAAACCCTTGGGAGTTTGATAAATTCTCGCCGACCAGCCACGCAAAGAATAAAAATAAAAATGTGACCAACGACCGCGATGTTTCGATATTTTCGAGTCGTGATATCATCAATTTGTTAAAAGCAGGAAGCATCGCAAAAAAAAGAAACAAGATATGTGCGAATTTTTGATTGCGTTATCGCAGAGCGAGTCCGTGCCGCGGGTGCTGCCGCTGTATTCAGGATCGCGGTGGTGACTGTTACTGGTACTACCGTTCTTTCCTTGCCGAGTGTAGTAACGCGTTCCTGCGCGTGGGTCCCACAAATCGGCGGCACCACAGTTATAGTACGCGCGTGTTGTGGCAAGCCAGGCTCGGGAATCACCTGTATCCCGCGCGCGGATACAGGCTCTTCCGCAAACGAATAACGCGCTAGGTCGTAACGGATTCGGGACGAAATTCCAATCGTCAGCGCACCGAGCAACTGTGTAAACTTTCGTTGCTGCGCTTCGATCGCGAGACAGCCTGTATAACGAAGCGAGCGGGTTAACAACATAACAGAGTGGGAGAGCGAGAGAGAGAAAGGCCCCTCTTGTATCATTGGCATAGCTCCGCGAGCTGGTATTACACGCACACACGCCCGTGGGGAGAGGGCCTTTCGACTCTTTTTCCACGAGCGCGGCGTGTTTCGCTTCTTTTACGTTTCTCCGCTCGGTATTCAGTACAGTCTTATTCCTCTCTGTCAAAAGGTGTGGTTCTCGACATCCTTTTTTCCTGCTTCGCGCTCGCATGTTTCATCGCGCGCATTAGTCCGTGTGCTCGTCGAACCACCGTGCCTACGTAAATAAACAACGCACGATAAATATATATACGTGTAAAATCGATCAATGGCCTCAACTCTCTCACGCTATACTTTTTTTCGTACGAACGAATTTGTGAAAGTTATTTTTGTTTTTCACATGTAATACGATTGTTTTGTTATCTTCGCTCGTGTGCGTGTGTGTGTGTGTGTGACATAAACAAAGTGCATCCACGAATGTTTCGTAACACACTCTAATAACTTGTCGAATATCCTTTATTTGAAAGCATTCTCACAATCACTGAATTGATTCTCTTGGGATATATCGGATATTTTGCAACGTATATGATTCCGTACTTTGAGCAATTCAGCTTCCGATATCTGTTCTTTTCTTGCCGTTCTGACGTAATCACAAAACGCTGAAATCTCAAACAGATCGAAATCACAAAACTTCGGCACTCACGTGTCATCATGATGGTCAACGACTTTGGTGAGTATCGAATCTCGTACTCGGGTTTCGCCACATTACGTACAGTATAAGCTTTAGTTTTATTCCATTGAAACAAATATAAATATATGCGAAAATTCCAGCGGTAAAACTTCTCTCCGATACATGCGTCCACTTGCAACAGACGCGTGTGCATTATTCGCGTTTTTTTTTTAAAGCTAGATGGCCGACTGAGGTCATCGGCAAAACCCACCTGCGGGAACTTCCCGTTTCTCCGAGTCAGCATATCGGATGATGTACTTCTCTACTCGTGTAAAATATGCCGCGAGAATTTAGATTCCTCAATCTCGTGATATCGAATATCCTTATAGTACACATTACAGGCAGTTCCAATTGAAGCGGAATATTTTGATTTTCGAGGCTCAGCGCCGCAGGTTGACCTACTTCGAGAAATGAAAAAGCCCCTACTTTGGAAATTTTATTAGTCCTCGAACGGGCTGGGTCGTTCCAAATCAGACGCGAATTGGCCGGGTGCCGAGAGTCACCGTGAAATATTCGAAATGAGAGCCCGACGCTTCGCTCGAAAATCAATCGTTACGCGTCTCCACTCACGATACTTTTCTTTCCGTAGAGAAATTTGTAGGTTATACCCGCGTCTCGAAAGATATTCCTGTAAAATCGATATGGTAAAAAAAAAACATTGTTAACTTTGACAATGAATTGTCGTTTACATTATATCTCGAAGTGAGGCATGCCGGGATATACTAGTAAAAAAAGATAATCATTAAACTTTTTCAATGAAATTTTAGCGAAGCTAACTTTCTCCTGGAAAAAAAGCTCATGGATCTTTTATCGTAAATTTATTCTCATCGATAAAATGGGGGAAAAAAGCTCGTGCACGTCTGTGTGTGTGCGTAAAGATGTTGCACGGTGTTTCAGTGTAGAATATACGCGACAGGGACTCTGACGATATTGCCACATTTTCCAAGGTTCTACCCACGAGGTCAATTATGACCTCCATAGCTGAAATAGCGCTCTAAGAGGACCGAGAGAGTGTGCGTGCGATTACTCGAAGGACTACGGTACAATACACGTGCGTTATTCATGCTATGTGTATACTGTATATATGTGTGAACCGCGGCAAAATTCTTGGACCCAATCATTTCATCTGTTGAGTCATATTGGCATGCGTGGCCTTGTCGCAATTCCGAGGGCATTAAAAAAAACAAAGATCTTTCAGATATAGAAGAAACTAATAATTGCGGGAACACCTGTCCACTCGTTGCTGGAGCAATTATACGAACGAAAACAAAAAATTACGCAAACTATATTACCGACGATGTGCACACTCACGGGTTGCTTGCGGTTTTCGCATTATCGACCGAGTCCTCCACTCTACGATCGCAACTTGCGATCTTGAATAAGTTTGCATCGTTGGAGCTCGATGAAATTTCGAGATTTCCCCATTTCTTACAGTCAATTTTCCTCAATTTTTGTGATACTTTATATCTTGTTTTACGAGCGTCGTTATCTCGTCGTTATCTCGCTTTAAAATCACTGGCGAGCCGTGGAATATTGACGATAAAAAAGAAGACTATTGTACATTTCGTTTTGGATTCCAATGATGAAAACTTCGAAGTCATCTCAACTTTGATGTTCGAGTTTTCATCAAAGTATTATTCACACTTGCAGTTTATGGATTTTTCAAATGGAATTTATCAAAGACCGTTTTACACGATTATACGTGCGATTCTTACGATCCGGCGCTTGTTCGGCAATTCGCGTGCGTCAATGCCATTTTTTTTATCCCACTCACCGTAGCAATGTTTAGATACTTTCAGCGTATGGAGGCAATGCTCGCTCGCGCACGATGTATGTACTATTGTTGTAAAAAGTATGTGAAAAAAAAAGTTAAGGAGTGGCTAGCGCGCGGTTCATATCGAATTCACTGTCCGCGCGATGACTGGAAACTTAACCGCGTGTTTCTACGTCGTTCAGAGATCACATCAGTTTTGTCATGTTGGACAATGCGCCTACTTTTGAAAAATCAATGATACTCTTTGTCGATATCGACTTTTTTTTATTCCTCACGTTTTGTGCAGTTTATTTTTCAACACCTGGTCATGTTTATCGCTCCTGAACTTTTGTCCCTTTTTTTGTCATCGAGGTAGGGAAAATGTGATGCTTCGTTCGAAAGAAAAAGCATCATTTCCGCTGTTATCGCAGTATGAATTTTCCATCGTTGGAATTCGACGAAAACACGAAGTTTCCTCATTTTTTACATCGAATTTTGCTCTATTTTTATTAAAACTCGTTCAAAGTAAAATATGTTCTCGCTTGGGACTCTTTCAACCATTTTCCATTTTCAAAATGCTCCTGAACTAAATTATAACGGAAGATCAATGATTTATCTGTCTCGAAAAATGAAGATTCCGACAATGAGTTTTAATGCGAAAAAAAATCACAGATTACCCTCCGCGACGATCGAGGATGGCGCTGATGTTGTTGCTAATCGCGTGTACGTGTCCGATGATAAATCTGGTCGCGGGATTGCCCCAAGGGGCTCCGCAAAGCGCATGCGCGAGTCTCGTTCCTCGACATCCCGGCGGTTCGATACAAGCCTCGTATCCGCCGTACCAATTGTTACCGGCTGCTGGTCAAGGACGAATTCGTTTAACCCTCGGAAGTCCGGAGGGCCTTCCGTACGAGGGCTTTCTCGTCGTTGCTCGCAATGCTCAGACCGGCGAGAATGTCGGGGTTTTCGCCGACTTACCGGATGGAACTAAACACCTCGAGTGTACTCCGGGAATACAGGTATGTGAAAAAAAAACCTCACATCATTTACCATTTATGTCGAAATCGCATTTTTCCTTCGGTTAATCGCAAATTGCGTAATTATACCGGAAGTCGGGGTATGAAAGTTTCTCTCCGTTAAAGCGCGGTATCGCAGGGAAGAGTTTGACGCGAGTCCGAGAGGGAAAGCCGTTCAGCGCAATTTTCATTCTCTTCAAAACCGTCAAGAGTTCACAAATGTAAAATAAGATCAGCCACTTTTGCGCCGCAATTCTGCGTTGGCAATTGCGTTTTATTCCGGTTAGACGGACCGTTTGAGAAAAAATAGATGTTGAATTTTAATTCGCATTTTCGAATTTTAAATAAACAAACAGAACGCGGTGACTCACGCCAACCCCGGAAAGAAACAAAACCTCGAGTTCGAGTGGGAAGCACCGAATGATTACGAGGGCACCATCATATTCAAGCAAGTATATGTACATGTATATGGATTTTTTTCGTTAAATACCATGATCGTACGTCATTTCGATTTTCAAGATCGATTTCACATTTCAAAGAGTTTCGAAATTGCGAGCCATTCTAATTTTCAAACAACAACCGGTACTTCCTTATTTGACGAATGAGAAAATTATTATAAGATGTATTAATAAATCGTAATATTTTATTTCTTTGTGGTAAGCTAAATTAATGGAGTGTATCTTTCTTATGGTTCTCGGAACGCCTGCGAATTTCAATGCGAGTGAAACTGCGAGTTTTAATGGCTCTTTAGCCAGCCGAAACGAGCCAATTTCAGACAAATGCACCGTCTTCCATCTCAAGACGGAAAACTTTTAGTTTTTGACTCGCTGATTAATCATTCCTCTCAGACTCACATTTGTGTATTTGAAGCCTCTAAATATCGACGCCATTCGAACCATCAACCAATCGAATTTCTGGCACTTGCCTACCGGTACAAAAGTGTCTCGTTTCGACCGGCTTGGAAAGTAAAAATTTGTAACTTTGATACAGACGATACGAAAAAAATAGCGTGTTCCTCGGGAAAAAACGCGGCTCCCGGAACCGTCTTGTACCAGTAACTCCTGGAACGATTAAAAACATCCAATTGCCGTTTTTTGAAAGTCATTCTTTTTCATTTGTTTCCATGAAAAACGAAAAACAAATTTCATGGAAATTTTCGTTCGAAAACTTCCCCCGACTGATTATCACCATTACTAATGCGTGTATTAAATGAGAGGAAAATTTATTAAAAATTATGGGAGTTTTTCGGAAAAGCCTGGAAGCCGGAAATTTACCCAAATTTTGTCATCACCTCTCCGGCTATTCAAACGAATGGTCGAATATAATTGTTGCGTTTTTTCTATTTATCCGGCAGTTCGACTTTCCTTCAAGATTACGAGACGTATTGGGTCGGCGTCGAGTCCCCAAAAATCAGCGTTCTTGGAGGGTCTATTCAAGTAATGTCCACACCGTCCGTCATCCTCCAGAGCAACGAACCCACGATACCGAATCGATCGACGCCACCTTATTACGATCAAATACCCATCCGGGAAACATCAACACCGGTAAATATAAATCTTATATGCCCTCGAAAAAAGCGCACATGACTTTACAAGATCGAGTGGCCACGTGCGATCGCGCGGCGTTTTTTTTCCTTTCCGATAAGAGTGCCGATAACGACGATGCCGTCTACGATGGATGTGGCGTGACGAAAAATTGTTTCGGTTCGAGCGCCGGATGCGTCGAGGCGAAAAACTGCGGGGCACTTGTTTCCATTCTCGTTCGCGGAGAAGATTACATATTCGAGCTCGTGTCTCAGAAGGGCAAATGGGTCGCCGTTGGTCTATCCAAGGACACCAAAATGGCGAGTACTTTGTATCATGAGAAATTACACAGCCGCTTTATCTGCAAATGCTCTCCGGATCTTTTTAAAAACATCGTAGATACAAGAAAAAAATGGCCCTTTGAATCGTATTCAATGGTATTAATACTTTTTGTGGCAAACAGGGAGACGACAACGTCGTCGAATGCGTAAACGAGGGAGGAGTCGTCGGCCTGCACATGTCGAAGAACGAGGGAAAGGACAATATACGTATTCCCATAGTAAGAACAAAACAGAATTCTGTTTTATCGATCGATATTATACAGGAATTTGTGTATATCACATTGAAACAATTCGTCATCGTCATTGACCCGCGGGTTTATTCATTGTTTCGCAGCCAGAAGGGTCTATCAGACTGCTGGAGAGTTCGATCCGCGATGAAGTTATAAAATGTAAATTCGTCAGACAGAGAGAGACCAGAATCGAGGGTCGCGTCTACGATCTCGCCAAAGACCCTTTCAATCTCTTGTTAGCTGCGGGATCTCTTCTCCGGGGTGAGTGCTTCGGCATTGAAGAGACGGAGCATTTCATCGTCCAAAATGTTGATTTATTTTACGTGTTAAAAAAAACTAGGGCGTTCATGTTGAAATGAATTCTTAAATGGATGACGATGATAATGCGTTGCGATTGAGCGAAGGCGGGGCGAATGAATTGTTTATTAATGTTGTTTCACAGCGCAAGGCATCGGATATCACAATATCCTAAAAACGGCATCGGAGCAATCGAAAGTGCTCGCCGATGTCGGCGAGTTGGCTGCTGCGAGCGACATCTATATTCGAATTCACGGTGGACTGATGCTCGCCTCGTGGATCGGTACAGCCTCCGTTGGTATACTTCTTGCCAGATATTACAAGCAGACTTGGGTGAACTCTAGTTTATGCGGCAAGGATCAATGGTTCGCCGTAAGTACATGTAGCAGCATACACCGTTTAAAACGTTATTTCTTCGTATCCCCAAACATCCCTAAACACGAGAATTATCTTTACTTCTCTAAATGGCAAGAAAAATAAAATACGTTACTTGAAATTCTACCAAGACCTCGAGACACGCACGGTCAAAAGTTAGCTTACCAACCAACGCGCGAAAACTTGCAAAACTTGCAAGATATTCGACAAATTTTAGGCATAATGCATCTCTTATTTTGTACCATACTGTTTTTTTTTAATTATTATTTATGTACTACTATATACATGTATATGATTTATTACTATCATAGTACATATTTTATGTGTGCGAAACAGAACATTTTAAAATTATAGAAATTTTTCCAAAAACTCTAACATATATTTATTTTTAATTCAGAAGTGGCCAGTGCAGTACATTTGTTATCCTGTGAATCCTGTTAACGTTTTGGCGAGACATTTGCCTCAAAACGACTCAATGTTCTATTCTTATCGCAGTGGCACAGACTTTTCATGCTCGCTACTTGGTCCATGACCATAGCTTCGTTCGTCGTGATATTCGTTGAAATTGGTGAATGGAGCACGTCGACAACTCACGCGTCTCTCGGCGTGGCGACGACCGTCTTGTGCTTCATACAGCCATTTATGGCCGCAATGAGGCCCCATCCGGGTGCACCGAGAAGACCGCTTTTCAACTGGATTCATTGGTTCGTCGGCAACGCGGCACATATTTGCGCCAGTGAGTCTTGTCATATCGATCGCTGATCCAACAACCCCTTATTAAACAATTACCCAGAATAATGATAAACACTTAATTTTCGCAGTCGTTGCCATTTTCTTCGCTGTGAGGGTTACAAAGGCTAATTTGCCTGAGTGGTTCGACTGGATTCTCGTTGCTTACGTCGTCTTTCACGTTCTTACTCATCTGATTCTCACGGTAATACAGAAAATCGATGAATTTTTATAGAATGAAGAAAAGCAAACTCGCTGAAGCATCGACAAGTTTATTTATTTGTGAACTACGCTGGCTCTATCGAATATCGTAATATCGAGCTTATGCTTGAAGAATAGAGGAAACAATTGGTGAAACGCGAAAAGGATCTGAAAAAAAATGGAGATGTTCATGTTCCTTTGTCCCTCGGACTTTTAGTTTCTTTTGTGCTTCACTCTCCACTTCTCCTCGTTACAGTTTGCCGGCTGTGCTTCCGACCGACAGGATAATCTGAGGATCAACGCATTCCCCATGAAGGATATACACGGTCGAGCTTCAATGGGCCATCCAGACGCGAGGCGCGACGCTCCGGTAATCAATATTCGGTTTTTTGCAAAAAAGGCATATAAAAAAATCAAGAGCAAGGCAATATAAAAACTTTGATTTCTCGACAGCATTCGGGCTTGAGGCGAACCATCTTAGGACTCTACATCTTCGTAATCGCGTTATTTTCCATTGTTCTCGTCGCGATAACGGTACTGCCACCGATCGAAGACACCTGGAGCAGGTTCATAGAAAGCATCAGCAAATATTAGCATCCGCGAAACGAAAAACAACGCATCTCGTACAAAATCGTCCCCGACCAGAGGAATTACGCATTGAGTGCTCTCGCTGCGTCGTAAAAGAAAACGGCCGAAAAACACGCACACAAACCTTTCGGTCGATCAAACAGCTGCGTACCATAGAACCTATTGGTGCTATCGAAATTTTATATTCACGTACGATACGCAAAATCAACTTTTACCCATTGAATCTCATTTGAAAAAATGTTATCGTGCGTAGTTGTTGCACATCGCAGAGGATGACAGACTCGATAGCGCCAAAAACCCTCAATTAAATCAATGAATAAGCAAATACATGTATTATACGATATTTATTGGTTTCTGTAAACGTCCATCTGCAATATATGTTTAAATAATATATACCACAGGTACACACACCGGGGCGGTTAAAAACAAATCAAAATTTTCTCTACTCTCGAAATGTTTGAGTTTTTATTTCAAAACTGTTTCTTCTAATGAAGTTATCATTACGAGCATTCAGTTCTTGCAATGAACTCTGAAAAATACCGAAGCATGACCGGATAATGGACTTTAAATAGACATTTCGATACTTTTATTAAAATTAAATGTTTTCAGATTTCTTAAATTGGTATAAAAACATTAAAAAATGTTATATCGAAGCCTTCCCGTAGATGTTTGAATCCTGCACTAAATTGTTGAACTCTCTCATTCGTCGTTGAAATAACAAATGTTTTGAATAACTCGATTTCTGTACACGAAATCTCTTGAAGACATTCGTGATCGGCAGCAGAGGCTTGATCGCCTAACCTCGCTGACGGGCCGAGTTTAAAGTCGCGTCGAACCTCTGCGTCACGAGAGGGAGCCGCGAATGCGGGCCGAGGCGCCGTCATATTCTCGATAAATTACAGGCGCGTCAGATTTCGCGGTCTGCATTGTACAGAGTTAATTATTTAAGACGATTTTTATGTAAAATTAATTACGACATCTGTAGATTGAAAAAGAATTTTATAAGCAAGGCTCAAACACGATACAATTTTCCGCGAATCGATCGAAAACATACGATAACATAGCGCGCACGAACGAAGTGAGGGGTGAAACCGATTCGCAAATTTATGCATCTTGGCGCGACTGAATGCAAAAAAAAACACTACGCAGGAGATGAACGCGTGTATAACATATATTGTATTGTCGCTGGGCAATAATCGAATAAATCATACTTTACACAAGAGCTCGTAGTACTCGGATTAAGCTACTTTCTAATTGCACCGCGAAATCCATCAAATAAAAACTTGATAATCACATACCTCGCTATTATACCGCGTAACATTTATACTTTCTTCGTTATTATATCGTTAAACGTATACATCGTTCGCAATCATTTTTCCTGTTATCAAATCGAACATTAGCTGTACTGCAGCCGGTCGAAAAACACGTTTTGCGCTGCCAAACTCTGTAGATATTTTTGCACGATTTTCAATAATATGAAAAAAACATTTAACGAAAATCCCAACTGCTTTGCAACACGAAGAGTGTTAAACGTATTTCTCGCTGGGTTAACGCGCTTGTATTGCGTAGACAGTGCTTGTGCGGCGCAAAGTAGAAAAAAAAGGGGAATAACAAAGCGGTCGATCAACAAGACGACGCGAACACAGCGAGTCGCCTGGTCACGCAGGTACGTATGCGCGAGCAGCTATCACCGTTCGCGTCGCCCGACATAGGACGATTTTGCGCACGTTATAAAAACGCCTGCGCGTATTGAATATAACAATAATGATGAAAATAAAAATGTAAAAGAAAAAAGTGCACGTCAGTGTTATTTTCGAACACATTGTTTATGGGTTCTTTTCGAGCATACGTCACAAAGAAAAACACGTTGTTGAATAGCGGAGTGTGGAACACTACTTACACACAAGACCATCCTAACGCACGTAACGTGATTGCGCGTTTCAGTAGACAGGATAACCGAGAGGGAAGCTTTCGGCGGCTCGAGTAGGCTCGAGACTGATGAGTGTTTCAGAGCGGAGGCGCCACTGTCGTGCTACCCTCGCAGTTCGATCGGAGACACCGGCCGGCTCCGACCTTTCTGCATGCGTAGTCCCGCGCAGTCTCTCACCCCCGCCACAGCGATCACAGAAAGTGTTTCATTCCCCATTATTACTTACGAGCGATAACATTTCCGCTACGGTCGGGTGCTGCTTGAACGAAATAGAAAAAAAAGTTTATACAGTGAGCTACGCGGTGATTAAGATTTGCGCATTAGTTCGAAAGTAACTTTGCGAATACGCAAAGTACTTGTCATATTCCTGCACTACACGCGAAACTTGCTCTCTTGTTAGCTCCCCCCTCCCTCCTACTAACCCTCACGTAGTAGTACTATGCCATGGCCAGGCTCCAAAGGTTTAAATGCCCTTTGGGAATGGTGATCGATCGTGGCGACTCTTTATGAGAGCAGCACCGCGTACACAAGCAACAGAGACGCTTGGCCGCATCACTGTGCCTCATCGAAATATCAAAAGACTATCGCAACACACGTTCCACCTCGTGGGTGTTCAATTGTGTTTTCTATAATTAGTAGTGTCAGTGCGTGTTTTAGGAAAAACTTACCACGCCATTTTTCTTGTGAAAAACGCTAACCAACATTCATGTTCATTTTGTTAAAATCGTTCTGTCCAAGGAAAAAGGAAATTCACTAAAAATAGCTCGTGTTTTCGCCAAGTTCCATAAAAACGTTCATACCAAATTCCATGCTGCCCCGTTTTTCGTATCGATTATTCTCGTGGCTGCAACATGGTTCCAAGTATCTTTTTGCTAATATGAGAATGTTGCTGCGATAATGCGTATTTTCGAGCGCAACAGTAACAGCGAACTAGTTGACGCGATGATAGATGTCTCGTTACAGCAGACGACGTTGTAGTTGGAGCTTTGCGCGAAGTGAAATTCTACAAAACTCGTATACGATATAATATTCAGCGTGCGCTGGAATAAAAGTACGAACTTGGCGTCTTCTGGCTGTGTGCGTGCGTGTCTCCGTGTGTGTGTGTGCGTATATACGTGTGCGGGTATTTGTGAAGTCTATACGCATGTTCTTGTCGATACGATGGCTGGACAAGGCTACTCCTGGTTTACCGTGACTTTTGTATATCTCGGAGCTCTCGGCGCTCTATCGCAAAGTCCCATAGAGGAGCGGACTAATTTCGAAGCAGCTTTTCAAGGTGAGAACATACATGTGTCCGCTGTACCATACATGTGTCATATACCGCTATACCACACATGTTACAACCAAAAAAGTGCACATATCTTTTTTCTTCTATACTTTGACCATCATCTGGTAAACGCTGTTTCCTTTATTCCCAAACGCCTGCCGCAATTTCGGATATCACTTGCCGCCTCGTTGTACCAAAGATTGCAAGGATGCGCGCGTCGACTGCTATATGTAATTATGCAATACATGATAGATGCAGAGAGTGAATAAATGTCGTGCCCTGTGGTGCAGTCGAGGGAACCGTAACTGCTACGCGCGACTATTATCCCAACAATAATAAAAATGTCACCGTGTGCCCTTTTTTACATTTTCGCCTCATGGAGCGAAAGATTTTTTTTTCCAGCTACGCATTGTTCATCGAATGTTACATTATTGTTGATTATCATTATTAGATGGGTAACCGGCGCTAGCCGGTATATTCCGTTCGTACGGTTGCGATATAATAGACATGAACGCATACGAAGCATTGAAAATCTGTATTATCGATCGACCCGAAATACCATTCGTAAGCCGCGTGTATCATATACATAGCTCTTCACTCTCGTCATTAACTCAACAAGTGCAAATCCTCCAGAATGTAAAGCAGAAAAGTCTCGAATTCACTCTACGAAAAAAATTACATGCCGTCTTTTGTTTTGTACAATTGGACGGATTCATTTTTCTCTCGTTCATCGCGTGCGATGATGCGTTTCGAGAGACAAGTTTTTACCGAAATTCACGCGAGGTGTATAATGATAATAATGATTTGAGAAAAGTGAGAAACGGGGTCAAATGTCCCACACTATTTACGACACGAGTAGTTTGCGGTCTTCCTGCAGTATTCATCGTAAATACAAATAATGATCAAGAGGTTAAACAGCTTTGCTTGTGCGTGATGGCGGTCGTGTATTCAAACGAACCATAAGCGCTCCTGGTGCCAGGATTCGAACTAACCACATACACACAATGCGTCGTGGCCACCGCTTTCGAAATTTACAATTTGCGCGACGCAAGCACGAAAGTTATTTATTACATTAAGCAGTTGATGATAGAAAATCGTGATTTATTCAAATATGATTATAGTTTAATCGACTTGACGCATCAAGGCGATTATACACGAATCATGTAATTTGTAAATCGTTATGGTAATCGTGCTATATGTTTCACGGTGTAACTCGCTACACCAGCGCCACTTCGGGACGGTTTTTATTTGAAATCCCCGATTCCAGCGGAAAGTATTACGATAGGATGGAGCTACGGTACGCGTTATAAGAATACGACCCGAGCATTCGCGTTCGGTGAATCGCGTCTTTTCTCAATAAACGCCGATAATATTTCTATTTTTACGCTTTCGCACAAGTATACTCCAGTATTTCAAAAGCGGTGTAACATTTGTTCTGGTGACGTATATAATCCTCCCGTTTTCCCCTGCTCTTTGCCCGCCAAACTAGCGCGAGGAGGATCGATATCGCGCGCGTGGCAAAGCCGAGAGAGAGAGAGAGAATCGCCGCTGTTGTATACGCGCGTACATGTGTGTGTTTGTTTATCAATCAAATATATATGTATGCAATGCGGCGCAACGCAATCGAAGAGCGCGCTTGCCGGGTCTATACGTATTGGTAGTAATTTCTTCCGCTTCCTCTTGCTTTTCTTTTTACCAAATGTAAACTGCGATCGATTATATCTAGGTTTGCGATCGATGACCGCACCTCTGTGTGTAAAAGTCGTACAGTAACTATGATAAATGTATTCTCAATGCCGACATAGTTTTCAAACTCCTTTTTGTCGACGAAAAAAGCAACTTTTCCAATTTAAGTACCAGGTACATCAGCTATCACATGTACGTTCTCGTTCTCGCTTACAGAGCTATTTTTTTCCTTCAAAAAATGTTTTCTCTCGAGTTTCCGGTGACCGGATAAATTATACGACCCTTCTCTCGTTTTAAGACAGCAAAGTACACGTTTTCCATTTGCCTTTTTGGACCAATATCGGATCGCTCGATGTCAATGAAATATTAAATTCCGTCATGACGGGATTTCGTGCTCCTGCGCGTATCTATAGCTGTGTATCATACCGTTTAGGCGGTACGATACAGCAACATTTTCTAATTAATAATCGGTCCATTTTTTGATCGACATTTTTCAGGAAGATGCGGTCACGGTTCGCCGTGTGAACAGCTCTGTTACGAGCTTCACGATGGCATGTACGAGTGTGATTGCACGAGCGGTTATGTACTGCACAAAAATGGATACAGCTGTGCCGGTAAGTGACACAACAATGCGAGTTTGCCACCGCTGTTTTGTCGGGAAAATATTTTCAGACGAGGACAAACGGAAAGACGCGGACAATTTATCTCATTCTGTCACGCGTACATATATGGATACGTCATACAGATAGTAATACCCATCACACGTTTTCGTTTCTTTGTTCCGTCCTCACTATTTTTACCATCTCACGCCATGTTTTCCACATACTTTCCCCTCTTTTTCTCCAAGTTTTTGAAAATGGGGAAAAACCCCTGTCGGTAAACGCGATTTTTCGATCAAATTCCTTATTCCCGGACCTCGTCCCTGACGGATATTACCGATGATCGATACGAGTATACATTTTTTGTATAAATGAGGCCCCCGAATATTTTCTCGATAAATCAATATCGTTCTCGTTCGTTTGATGCGCGAAACATTTACAAAGTCGTGGTGAAATTGTTCAATTCCGTGGTGGAGCGCAGCTTGAAATTCTTCTCGATATATATTTTTATTTTGGAAAAACGGAAACGCACGAAAGGATTGAGGAAGCTTTGACATTCGCGAATATTTTTGTAAACTTTCCGCAGGCTGCGAGACAAACAGAACGAAACAATTGGCACGGTATCTCTTGTATATTTTTAAAAGGAGAAAAAAAATACGTTGATGGACGTGCGAGCATCTTTTTTGCAACGGAATGTATCTTATTTGACATTTTTTATTTTCGATAAATATGTAATCTTACACAAATGGCAATGTAACAGCGGTATCCCAAGTGCCATGAAGGTTTCACTTGGGTTAGGAACTTTGTCGTTTATATTTTTAATACAATATTTTTTCAGGGTTATAGTGATACGCCACCTGATTCCCCAAATACTCGCATATTGAATTACCAATACAACTTTGGTTGTAATTGAGGATAGAAAACCACCTTGCCTAGACTTCCTACATTCTGCTTCGGGACATTATTTCCCACATAGAGCGTCCGGCCTTTATTTCCTGCTTTCTTTGGTGGTAGTGATTGCGGATGGTTGGCGCTGTTGAGTGTACAACGATTATGCTGATTTATGTTATTCGCCCCATTGAATGCCTGGATTTGGGGTGACCGACGGAAGCGCCAGGTTCCCTTGACACCGACGTTGGAGTCCCAGCGTTGTCCAGGTCGCTTTTGCGCGCCGCCTCCGACGCTCACGGCTCCGTTCTTGCCCTTCCACACGTCTTGCTGGTAATCGACGTTGTAAGATGGGCGACGTTCCGGACCGCTCATCGGCTTGTTTACCTCCACGTTGATCCTCCTGTTCTTCTTCTTTTTCGGATCCGGTGAGCGACGGAAGCGCCAGGTTCCCTTGACACCGACGTTGGAGTCCCAGCGTTGTCCAGGTCGCTTTTGCGCGCCACCTCCAACGCTCACGGCTCCGTTCTTGCCCTTCCACACATCTTGCTGGTAATCGACGTTGTAAGATGGGCGACGTTCCGGACCGCTCATCGGCTTGTTTACCTCCACGTTGATCCTCCTGTTCTTCTTCTTTTTCGGATCCGGTGAGCGACGGAAGCGCCAGGTTCCCTTGACACCGACGTTGGAGTCCCAGCGTTGGCCAGGTCGCTTTTGCGCGCCGCCTCCAACGCTCACGGCTCCGTTCTTGCCCTTCCACACATCTTGCTGGTAATCAACGTTGTAAGATGGGCGACGTTCCGGACCGCTCATCGGCTTGTTTACCTCCACGTTGATCCTCCTGTTCTTCTTCTTTTTTGGATCCGGTGAGCGACGGAAGCGCCAGGTTCCCTTGACACCGACGTTGGAGTCCCAGCGTTGGCCAGGTCGCTTTTGCGCGCCGCCTCCAACGCTCACGGCTCCGTTCTTGCCCTTCCACACGTCTTGCTGGTAATCAACGTTGTAAGATGGGCGACGTTCCGGACCGCTCATCGGCTTGTTTACCTCCACGTTGATCCTCCTGTTCTTCTTCTTTTTCGGATCCGGTGAGCGACGGAAGCGCCAGGTTCCCTTGACACCGACGTTGGACTCCCAGCGTTGCCCTGGCAGTTTTTGCGCACCTCCACCGACATTGACTTCGCCATTCTTTCCTTTCCAAACGTTTTGCTGGTAATCGACACTGTAAGATGGACGACGATCTCGACCAGTCATTGGTTTGTTCGCCTCTACGGTGATCTTCCTTTTGGGGTCCGCCGATCGGCGGAAACGTAGGCCACCCTGGATGCCGACATTCGGTTGAACGCGTTGGCCAGGCAACTTCTGCGCACCCGCACCTACGCTCACTTCTCCAGATTTGCCCTTCCAAATGTTTCGCTGGTAATCGACGTTGTAAGATGGACGACGATCGCGTCCGGTTATCGGCTTATTCGCGTCGAAGGAGATCTTATTCTTCGGATTTGGATTCCAGGCACCCTGGATCCCAACGTTGGAGTCCAAACGTTGCCCGGGCCTTTTTGCGGCACTGCCGGTCACACCGATCTGTCCGCTTTTACCTTTCCAAACGTTCTTTCCGCACTTAACGTTGTAGCTTGGTCGACGATCGCGTCCCCCGATAGGTTTCGATGCTTTAACGCTGACCCTTCCTTTCCCAGGATCGGCTGCACGGCGGAAGCGCCACGTACCCGGAATCCCGATGGCCGGCTGCCATCGTTGACCCGGCAATTTTTTAGCTCCACCGCTCGCGCTTACATGCTCGTTCCTTCCCTGCCATATCTTGTTTTGATGATCAATATTGTAGGAAGAGCCTCGTTCGGGTCCGCTCAGGGGTTTCCGCCCCGTAAAAACAATCGATCCCCGGGGATCAGCCGAATGTGGAAAACGTGGACGATTCTGCGAGCAAGAACATTCATGTCCATCCGTGAGTCTCCCATTATGACCATTATGAGCCTCAATCGTGTTCCTCGTGACGGTCTTTCGTTAACGATCGAAATATATACTCACGATGTACGGTGGGGGATGAGCTCCTCCGAGGTTATCCGTAATACGAGGCCGAGACGGTTCCGCGGAGGCAATGGAGACCAAAGCCACCAAGAGCAATAGAATTCGCTTCATTTTTTTCGCTATCACTCTTCCCTGTGATCACGAACAGGGGAAACGGAAATGATAACAAACTGAGTAATCGCGCTTACGATCGATTGGCCTTGAATCCGAAAAGCAATTATCTTCGACTCACCTCAAGAGCCGGAGCGAAAACGTGCGATCCTTCTCGAATACCGCGGCGAACGCTGAATGTTGTCAGGACGCGGAAAACCGTAGGCTTATATAGCGAGTGATGAAAAACGCGAAAAGAACGGGAGCTTTGGTGATCCTTGCGGCGTTTAGCCGGGAGAAAAGACAATCGATACACGGGGAATCACGTGCTGGGGATAACCAATAAAGAGAACCGGGCGAACGAAAGCCACGTGTTTGCAGAGCAGCGGACACATATCGCGAACGAGTGTTCGTGCGAGTGGAAAATAATTACGCAATTAATCGTCAGCTGTGTTGATGCACATATACCTCCATTTCGTTTTGTTTCCCCCGCAATTGTCGGGATTCCCGTTTGCGATCGAACGAGAACATGTGTATTTCGCCAGTATTGATACATCTGTTCGTTCAAGCATGGTTACGATTATACATCCGCGAGCCTCGTCGTCGTCGTCGTCGTCGTTCAAACAGAAGACCCACCAACCGAGAGAAGAGGAGAGAGAGAGAGGGAGATGAAGAAAAGATGCTGATTATGTTTACTCGTGTCGGCCGTCGAGTCACGGGTCAATCGTTACAGTTGTCGAAATATTTTTATAACTTTGCGCATTATCTCAAAGTGTATACATCGAACCCGTCGATCGGTACTCGATTTTGTACTCTCAAATTTGGTACAGCGGAAAACGATAATATTATCTCGTTTCGCTCGGTTTATTTGCAAGATGCGATTACGTTATAATTATACATGAGATTTAAAAAAACATGTATTCATGAATTATTTCATCACTACGTTTCACCCCCGCTGAGTTGTTGATACGAAAAAAGATATTTGGATTGAAGAAAATTAACAAAATTGCGAGAGATTGTTCTTGTCGTTATTATTTTCATTGCTGTTGCAGAGATCAATTCGACATCGACGCCGAGCAATCAACTTGAAGAATTCGTAAACGACGTCGAGAGAGATGAGCTCAGCACGGAAGTGGATAACGAGGAGGACGCGGTTGAGGATATTCTCTACATAAGAGGTGCCTCCTTAACGATACATCTGGACCCTGTCTCGGATAATTCGACTCGCGAAACGATAGCGGCTGACGAGACGAATGAAATACCGATCTCCTCGAAGCCCGTTCCAGAAATCACCCCTCAGCAGGTAACAGGATCTATTTACATTATGAACATCACGTGATCACGTCACTCTTGATATGTTTTCCGTGAGAACGATATGTTTATCAGATAATACCGGAAATTTAGCGTCAAATTGATTATTTTTTATCGTATTCTGTTTTTTATCCAGAATATTACAGATTCTTCGACAATTTCTTGTTACAAAAGTCAAACAAACGGAAAAAAAGAATATGCATATTATATATGACGGAAAAATCATTTATAAATCTACAAATTACCGTTCACCCGTTAAATATTTCCCAGATGAATTTCGGACGTTCTTTTGATAAATTTCAGTACAACTTTCGTGTCGAAGGGGAATACTTTATCGCGAAATAATATCACGCGTTGTTTTTTTTTTCTTGCGAACGAAGAGTACGACCAGTCCAAGGGGGAAACACGAGACCGATCCGGCAGCCACGGAGAGGTACACTGTAATTAGTACGACCAATGGCGAAACCATATGCTCGCTCGACTGTGGCCCAGCTGGTAATTGTCATCTCGAACGAAGGAGAAGCGAAACGGCGGAAGGAGTGTCCGGCACGGTCGTCACCGAGCTGGACGATGAAGGATCTTCCTTGCATTATCCTCGACAGCGATGTCAATGTCCGATGGGAAAAAGTGGCGATCGATGCGAACTTGGTATTGCTCGTCAAATTCTTCTTCTGCTTCTTCGCATATTTTATATTCTCTTTTTCTTTTCGTAATCATCCTCGGAGTTGGATGTTTTCGTCCGAATATTCCCCCGTATCCATCCAAGTGGAAAAGTTTTGAAAAGAGCATCCGGGAAGTTATCGATCGAACGATCCACGCACCGTATTCGTACAAGTACCCTAGAGCCGGAGAAAATATTTACCGGCATTGAGGATAATCGTGTATATGCACAGTAATACTCTCTTCGCAGTCGTGCACATGTTTAATATTTACCCGAATGTAGAATCGCATGCCATTTAAGAGCACGTTAGACTCGTTAGCAGCACAGTTTTTCCCGCAAACCGTCTCGAGTATTAGGCACTCGGCGAGTGTACAAGCAAGGAGATGCATTATTCACCGCGAACGCGACATTTTCGGATCGATGCTCCGTCATAATTCCTCGCTCGTCAAGTGGGCAGGTCGTACAACATTTAAAGTAGGGGAAAAAAAATCATGCCGGAAAAGGGAAAAGAAAACGAAATTTCTTGCTTTCAGAGGTTGATGTAAAGTCACCGCGATTTTCCGGATCAGGCTGGCTCGCTTTTTCCGCTCTGCGAGCCGCGTACAAGCACGTACAATTGGAGCTGGAATTCCGCCCGGAAGCTTGGGACGGTATTTTGCTTCTCGCTGGAGAACGAGATGATTTACAGGGCGATTTCATGGCTCTCATTTTGCATCATGGTTTCGTAGAATTCAGGCAAGTTTTCCTGCGACAAACATGTTTCACCGCAATGCTTTTCCCAGTTTATAACGCGCGGAGATTTTGCTTCTCCGTGAATAACAATAATTCATCCATGCACGATCGAAAGTACCGCGAACAAGTAAGTTCTCGTGATAAATATGAGAAAAGATTATAATTTTGCTTAAACTCTGTAAAATAGTATCCAGAGGTGATTTCCATGATTAATTTAACTTCCCTATGTCGCCCTTTGAAGAGCGACTTTCTAGAAATTCCTCAGCGGGTGCCTACGTTATAAAAGAAGGCTACTGACCGATTTCTAATTTCCTTCATTAACGTTAATCCCTCTTTATTCGATAAATACGTCATCAAAGGAAACGACGGTACAAATTTGATATTTCCAACTTCAATAGTTTCGGCTGGCTCCTCATGCGTCCGGCAGACAGTCAGAACACTTTTCCATACATATATGTAAAGATCAATGGAGATATCATGTGCTGAATACGAAAAGCTGGTTTGAAAATTCGGCGGCATTGTATTTTCTCAAATTCGCACTTTAGCCGTTTCGGAGTCATCCTGCAATTTTACATCCTGCGATCCTTTGTCGTACAGATTCGATTGTGGCAGCGGTGTTGGGATTGTGCGAAGTACGGAGACAGTCAGACTCAATAAATGGAACACTCTGAGCGTTTATAGACACCGATGGGACGCTTGGATCCAGCTGAATCACGGGAAACGCGTACAAGGTCGTTCCAAGGTGAGAAGCAAGAGGCTATCTTTTTTAGAGGTAGTTTCTTTTTCCTCAAATTTTCCGATCAACGAAACACCGAGTCCGCAATTATTTTCTTCCCCCGTCGCAGGGCTTATTTTCGAGAATAACTTTTCGCGAACCGCTGTTTGTCGGCGGTCCGGGAAATACCACCGGACTGGAGAGACTTCCGGTGGTAACGGGTTTTCACGGTTGCATCAGACATCTCGAGGCGAACGAGCATCATTATCGCTTTTCTCTCGGGCCGCAGGGTGACGCGGTCAACGGATTCGATCTTGGTCAGTAGACATTTTACCAAATTTACATAAAGAACTATTTTCATTCAGCGATTTTTATTTGTAGATGATATAAAAAAAATTATTTAAAATAGTCGCCTCGCCAAAAGCGTTCTCTCAGAAGTTCTATAAAACTTAAAGAGCAGACTTTGGATGCATCATCGCCTACAAAATTAAAATAGCCTTCTCCGTTTTGATTTCCGGAAATACCGCTGTCCAATATAAGTTTCTAATGCAATCCCATGAAAAATTGAACGTTTTTTGCGATAATTCCCAAGTTGAGATTTTTTGCCCACCTCTTAATTACAAACAAACATATGACGAGTAATTTTCAATAATTTTCGAAAATCCTGCAAATTTTCGCTCATTCTCTCGTGAGGTAACGTTTGCCCGTTACTGTCGTGAGATAACTAACTCGAAGACCAATCGACGAGTCATGCGTCGTTTAAATATTGATATCGTCTCTCGCCCGACCATGTGCAGAAGAATGCACCGCGGACAGATGCAGCAAGGTGCCGTGCTCGCACGGAGGAAAGTGTCTCGCTACGGGAGGCGATACAGCCGTTTGTCTTTGTCCCCTTGGATACACCGGGGATCTGTGCGAAACGAGAGTCGATCTTCAGGTAACTGCTCACGATCAAAAACGATAAAAACAACCAACAAGAGTCGAACGCCTCGAACCCTCGTTTTTGTTGAGCGCAGGTGCCGTCTTTTAACGGTTCGTCGTATCTTCGTTATCCCGGGCTCGGCGACACCTCGCTCTCCTGGTTAGAATTATCGGTGACCTTGAAACCGGTTGCTCTCGACGGCATCATACTGTACAACGGTCACCACAGCGACGCGACCGGTGATTTCATCGCTCTTTATCTAGCCGCCGGCCACGTGCTGTTCACATTTGACCTTGGCACTGGACCGGCAACTTTGAGGTAAGGAAACTCATCTCGCTTAGGTCTCCCTTCGTCATATCCGTTTCCCTTATTCGCACGAACGTTTTTCTCATGAAAATCGCAGAAGCGAGTCACCCGTCCGACTGGGCGAGTGGTTGGAAATTCGGGTGTCGAGAACCGGAAGACTGGCGTCTCTCGAAGTGGAGAACGAGAGACCTCGGGAGATTTTAGCTCCCGGAGCGTTTACTCAACTTTCTCTGCCGCTGAACCTGTATCTCGGGGGTGCGCCGTCCTCGGATATGTACACTCCGAAGATCAAGATGACCGCGAATTTCGTCGGCTGCATACAAACGGTCCTTCTGAATCATCGCGAGGTAACGACGCGAAATCACTCGATATTATTCCCCCGAAATAAAGTCCAGTGACATTTTTTGTTGCAACGATTTTCCGTAATTCATTGAATACGCGTTTGGCGCACAGGTCGGTATTTTGGCTGAGGCACTGGGGGGAGTGAACGTTGGTAATTGCGGCCACGCTTGTGAGGCGCGACCTTGCGGCGATGCCGAATGTCGTCCGATGAGAGACCGTTTTACTTGCCGCTGTTACCCCGGGATGCCACATCCGTGTCCAGCGCCGATCTCGGAACAATCGCAGTTGTCCTCGTCCATGGTCGATCGGGCAAACAACTTATCGTCGATTGTTACGAATCAGCTCGATCGAGCTCTCGATTCGACGTATCAGACGAAACGAGAAGTTCCGAGTTTCAGCGGCACGGAGAGTTATCTTCATTACAACGACGCCGATACGATGAAGAGGTTCGTCTTTCCGAGGGTAAAATGTCTTTTGAAAAATGAGTCTTTCGGAAAAGTTTCATCCGGTATATATGTGTATCTTTCCCTCCAGGCTAATAAGCTACCGGGTTGACATAAATATGAGATTCCGCACGAGCAGCAGAACAGCTCTGTTACTCTGGAGCGGTAGACACGCTGAACCTCAGGAGCAACAGTCCCCCAACGACGATTTTCTCGCTCTCGGCTTGGACGATGGCTATCTCACTCTCGCTTACAATCTCGGCTCTGGCGAGGCCGTTCTGCGGTACAACATCACGAGACTTAACGATGATTTGTGGCATCGTGCTAGAGCCGTCAGGTGTGAACTAATTCATCGAACTTTGTATATCATTTTTATCATTTGTTTAATAGGACATTTCATGGTCCACGTAAAACCGTTTGAAAGATAATCTCAATGATGCAAATAAAAACGATATAAATTAAGCTTTACCACCAGTTATCCATTGAACAGTTACTTTTGTCTATCAGACTCAGGGGAGCTTTTTATTGTAGAGCATCGAACTTTCTCTAAAAAATATTATAGAATTTTTTCGAAGCTCGACGGTCGGTGACGTATAAAATACCAAAGATTAAAAACAAATTTTCACGTGTTATTTGAATGAAAATCTTTTTAAACAAAAAGAGAAAAAATTGTAACGAGGGCCCTCCTGACATTGATACAAAGCTCTGATGTTCGAACGAATGTTTCGTGAGATGCCAAGCAATCGATCTTTCAGTACAAACAAGCAAATAATAGTCGATTATTTTTACCCACCCTAATATACACAGCAGACTCGTATGTGTATTTGTATATCATTGTTATGTTTTTCTTTCGACTGAGAATTTTCGCATAACGCGCGTTTCTTCTTTGGACAATCGTATAGAAACGAGCAGTGGGCATCTTTGGTCGTCGATAATGGAATAGGGGTCTCCGCATCGTCACCCGGTCAGCTGAGACAACTAAACACGGACACGGGATTGTACGTCGGTGAGTCTTGCTTCTTTCGACGAACCTTAAGGAGATTCCGTTGATGCGTACCAATTACACAAACGGCTGTTCTTTGCATTTCCGAATAAGGCTGGCGTGGCCTGTTGTTAATGTCTAAAATTGCGTTGAAAATTTAGAAGAGATTCGTATACCGTTTACGGCTAAAAATTTCTTCAAATCGTTATTATCTTTGAAAAAGTCGTATCTCCTACGTTTTTATTTGATGTATACATTTAACGTAGTACTACCGCGATGGTTCCATTCCAAAATTAGTTCCGCGTTGCGTCAAACTTTAAAGCCTGAAAATCTATAACGAGATGTGGTACAAGGTTCGATTTCGTTTTTCAAAGTATAAAGTATCTTGTGATTATTACCGTCGTAACGTAACGAAAAAACGACGAAAAACATGTGGTGTTAAAAGTGCCAATTTCGATAACGGATTGATCGATAAATTTTTCCTTTTGCAAGCATGGGGATAACGATTCTTTTGAATTATAAAACTTTCTGTCTAAAACCACAGTAGTACTACCTCAAAGTTCCAAAAACTACCAAAAATTCGCCCTGAATTTTTTGCTTCTTCGGAACGCGACACTGTCATTATTGTCACGTAAATCTCTCTCACGTAATGCACGTAACGTACGTAACGCATAATCAACCGTCAAAGCTCAACAGACACAGGCAATTATGACTATATAAATCGCATACGTTAAAAGTTTAATCATCAAAGTTGATAAATCTACTTTCGATAGAACCTTCTTAAAGAGAACAAGGTGATTATTTCAACCGGAATTTAAGCTTCGTTAGAGATAGCGAGGAATTCGGAATAATCGGAAAAGGACCGAAGAATTCCCGACCAACGCGACTGCGTTCCAATTTCTCGCGAAGAAAAACGGAATAAGCAGTGCATCGCGAGGTTACCGACTCGATGATTTTTCAATTTTCACAGGTGGCGCACCGGACATTGTGAGGACGACAGGCGGCAGATATTCCCGAGGCATAGTCGGCTGTATAAGCGATCTTGTCCTCGACTCAGACTTTTCCGTCGCTTTATCATCGCCGGAACAATCGACCAATACTCACTCGTGCATACCTTGAATGCGCGTATATACGCGCCTATTGAATCTCGTAAATTGTATAAAATATCTCGTCTACCCATCATCGTGAAACCCGCGGACTCGATCTAGTCAGCTTGCGTATTACATACTACTATATAGTACATTGTAAATACTATTGCAATAATATATATATATATATATACATATATGTGTATATATATACATTAGGGTGGATAAAAATAGCCTTTTATTTCTTGATACACTGAAAAATCGATAGCTCGGCATCTCAAGGAATGTCAGCTCGGACATGAGCCTGACGTATCAGCATTACGAGGAGCCCATCGCAATTTTTTGCTTCTCATTTGAATAACATGGTAAAAATTGTTGTTAAATTTTGCACGTCGCTGACCGTCGCCCTTTGGCAAAATTCTGTGACGTATTTTAATAGGAAATTTCATGGAAATGATATAAATAAAAACGGTATAAATTAAGCTTCAGCATCGGTTATCCATTGAACAGCTACTTTTGTCTATCAGAGCCGTATAAAATACCAAAGATTAAAAACAAATTTTCCCATGTTATTTCAATGAAAAACTGTTTAAACAAAAAGAGAAGAAATTTTAACGAGGGACCTCCGGACGTAGATACAAAGCTCCGATATTTGAATGAATGTTTCGTGAGATGCCAAGCAATCGATCTTTCAGTATAAACAAGAAAATAATAGTCGATTATTTTGACCCACCTTAAAGACTCGTGTGTGCTCGTGTGTGTGTGTGTGTGTGTGCCTGCACCTGAATGTGCGTGTGTGTGTGTGTGCGTGTACATATATATACATATATACATCATTCGATAGCGGCAATACCGAAATTGCTATTGTACCGGGATGCTAATGTTTCTCGATTTTTCCGCGTGGTGGCGCTGCATCGTAGCTCAATCTATATCGGTTGGAATTGACCGGGCCTTTGCCCCCCGTCGACAATGCATTTCGGTCAACGGAAGAAAACAGAAAGAGAGAGAGAGAGAGAGAGAAAAAAAGAAGCTAACACGATTCTGTGCGAGAGATTAGAAGATATAAAAGCCCTCAGCGTCAATTTATATTAAAAGTCGGAACGATCGGATGACGACACATGTAGCCGCTAACCACGATGAGATCTCCCGTCGTTCTTTTATCAAGATCCTCCCCTTTTCCTTTCTCATTAAATTCCGTGAGAATATACGTCCAAGTTTCGCAATACCCGTGCGAAGAAAAGCACTTTTTTATCATAAAATAAGAAGATAGACGTTTTTCACCACTTTTTATCACCGAACAACCGTTGCGTCTGAGAGCGCAAGGTGTGCGCTCGACGCAGCATATCTTCGTGCACGCGTTCATTGCAAAGATGATTTATTCCTCCGTGACTCGCAGAGACCAATTAAGCACCGAGTATATACACGCGCATCCTCACGTTCGTCATCGGCTTACCCTTGGTCGGAATACGAAAAAAAAAAAAAATGGAGCAAATCACATCGACCATGGAAAAGTTAATTTTTTTACAAATAGATACGATGAAAAGCGTTTGCGTTGGCGAGCTGCGGCCAACTGGACGTTTTATATACGCGCAATCCCGCTGTAGCCGTGAGAGAAAAGAGAGAGAGAGAGAGAGAGATGAAAAGAGGGGGGGCTGGACCAAAATAATCAAAGATCGAAAGCTTAATTTTGTACGTACGTTCGAAGAAAAGTTGAAACGTTAAATTTTTTCTTAAATTTTCAACAACTTTCGGGAAACGCGAGAGTTCCGTGATCTTTGAAATTCGCGCGTAATATACGGTTTTCTTTTGCACTCCCTTCTCGTCCTTAATCCTTTCATCGTCCTATAGTAGAAACACGCGTCTCGCACTCTAAATGCGCACACGAGTAGGAGAAAGAAGTAAAGATTATCGATGTAAGGATTACTATACGATCCGCGCACCAAACAGCACGACCACCACCACGGTTGTCGCACGTTCAATATCCCAATGGTGTTATTATAGTTATTATATACATATATGTATATGTATATATATCCACGTGTCCGTTATTTCCCAAGCCGACTTTTTTTCACTCGGGTTTGCATCAAATCGTTAGTTTACGGTCCAAAAACAATGCTGGAACAAAACAACATTATCAAACGCCACAAAGCCCTGCCTAAACGACGATACTTTTACCATTCAAGAACCACGAGATTTTCCCACATTTCAGATTTCAATTTTTTCTCATTTTATCCACTGAATTGAAACAAACTGTCGAATCTCCTTGGATGATGATCCCTTTCGTTGGAGAAACATTAAGAATTTGGTTTTTCTTCAAAATGAAGAAGGACCAAATGAAGAAAGTAGAATTAACAGTTTTTTACATTTTTATGAATAAGAGAGAAAAGCATCAAAATCAAAGCGGCACAGAAATCTCAGGTTGATTGAGAGGGAAGAATATCGTCAGACACCCAAGATTTAATGGAGTTTGAAAATTCATTTTTCGTCCAACAGCTTTTAGGCTATGAAATAATGATTCAGAGCATTCCCTAGTTAAATAAGTCAACTTGGTAAACAACGGACACGCTAATATGTAATATATATTATACACATATATATTAAAATAACACAGTGTATGTTATGTGGTTGTGCTAATGTGGTATAAACAGGCGCGTGGTACCTGCTGCGAATTTGTCTCGTATCAAAAACTGTATGGCACGCCTAATCGAGAAGAAATTACTTTTTTTTCTCCACCGAATAACCCGTCCGCCATCGCGTTCTTTATCGACCTTTCGCTCTCTTTTTTTATTTTTGTATCAACACGATACACAGGTACCACGACAATTACCTCCACGAAAAAGGGAATACCACCAACCACTGCTGTTAACAACAAGACGTTTCGTCCAAAAAAGAAAAACATATCTCAATGAAGGAACAAAAATATGATTGATGTGGGCGACGAATATATTATACGGGAACGATTAACGAAGCAATCTCGCGGCTATGGTCAATTTTCTACAAGCTTTATTTTATGAAGTTTATCCTAGAAAAATTGTGTACGTGTAAACCTGAGATTTATCAATGAGATAACGCTAATATTATACAATATATACATCATATATATATACATATATATGTGTGTGTATGTATGCATATATTATATATAAATAACTGTAATATTGTGTAAAAGTAGACTGTAATTACGATAAGTATATATATACGTGTGTCCAGGATGAATCGTATATAAAAAAAATAATTCTTCGTTCCGCGGAAAACGAGTAAAAGATTTTGGCGCTGAAATGTACGTTTTTTTTTTTTTTTTTTTTTCGTTCAAACGTCGATCTTTCGTTGGGCAACGTTCACGTGTAATTTGAAAACCGCGTGGTGAATTATCACAAAAAACGGTTAACATCGTATCGAGCGCTTTTCGCTGTTGAATTTCCCTCTCGCTGAAAACGCTAATTTCAACACACGATCTTTTCTTCCGAGAAAAGTTATTACACATGTACACATAGTATCTATATTTAGTATCTAATTATTCGGATACTTTATTCTGTTGACTATGTATATATTATACACATTTTCAAGGGGTGTCAGAAACATGTTATATGAGATTAAAATGCGTTATGCGATTTTATGTATCGCGACGGTACATCGTTGCACGTAACCCGTTGTTGCACCCTGACGTCATCACCATTATTTAATATCGTCACACGTGTCGTTGTTACCGTTCTTTTATTATCTTCGCAATCAAGTTACATGTACGCGAGAATCCAGCGATGTAAAGTTGGCTATCCTCTGGTAATTCATTGGCGAATATTTCGTTGGCTTTTCTTTCGAACGAGAAAATCTTGATACGCATGTGGAGAGCGTCGAATCGTCTTATCGAGCTGTGGGAAAGTGTTTCAAGCTCGCAAAGTTTTTTCGAGGCAAAATTTCGAGGCAAATCGTAACTTTATGAACGCTGAACTTTCTTTTCCTTCCGTGCGGTGTCGCGTTGGTCGGAATTGTCGTGAAAAAATCGAAACACAAACAATGGATTACCCCAACTATAACGCAAGTTCCAAATCAAAGATTATGATGAAATACATTAGAGAATATGCAGATATGGCGAATGCATCGAATGGCCGCGATGCAATGTGCGAATACTGTGGAATTCGCTCGCGGGACGGGAAGCGGATTACAAACAAGGCTGAACTTGGTGCTTGCACACGAAACACGTTTATACTCGTACGTTCTTATACATTGATATTAGGGTGTTGAAAAATCGACATTTTACCACGACCGGAAACACCAATCGTGAATTCTCCACTCGAAAAGATCCTGAAGGATATAACGATACTTTCATCCTGAGCTGGCACGTAAAGACCGACTTTCTTACTTGATTAAGGTGGCAAACATGTAGCGTAAGATATTTTCGTGTTTTCGTCTTATGGATCCAGAATTTTTTTCAACCTTCGTGTACCAGCCGATGGAACGAAAACTTCTACAATTTGCCGAGTATTCGACAAAGAGTTAGGCCTAATATATCGTATGTATGATGATATATTTTTTTTGTATTACTATCATTCTACTATTTACATATTTTATGTTTTGTATTATATTATATTATACGTCTCGTATCAAAAAACGAGACTTTTATGTAACGGGGAGGTTCATGCCCGTACTACCTCGAGGGACGTTGCAAAATTGTCGCAAAAAATGTGCAATTTCCTAGCGTTTCAAAGAAGAGATCCGTGCAAAAATACAGTATGTTTGATAAAAGATATTTCTGAATCTAAACCCGGAATCGTATTGACAATTTGCGAGTGACCATGCGTACGAACGTTTACAACACGTTTTCCAAATTTTGTGCAATTCCTAAAAAAAAAACTTTTGCCAAGAAAACCACTTTAATGAATTTGTCGCATAAGGCGACAAATTCATTAAAGTGGTTAAAGTTATTACGTTTTGTGCCGAAACTCCTTAGAGTCAAGTCCGTGCGTTCAACTATTATGAAATTATAAAAACCGAAAAATAACACCGTAAATACGCCATTTTCACAAGATATTTCGATACTTTTATTAAAAACGAGAGTTGATCAATGTTTTAAATTGCAAAAAAAAACAAAAAATATTAACCGAAGCCTGCGAGATGGAATTCTGAACAAAATAGTTACTAACATTATTGATGCCATCCAAAACGTTTGGTAGTGTCAAACGATTAAGAGGGATTTTCATGAAATTTTGAATTTGGACTCTTATATATATTCTAAACAGCTGATCGCTCCGACTTTGACAGACTTGGGCCCGCAGGATAAACACCGCATGCGACAGATCCGGTGGAGGAAGAAAGCTTCACACAGCACGGAATAACACGAAAATATCTTACAAGAGCCATTTTAATCACGTAAGAAAAATTAGCCTCCAAAGCCACGACGTCAGAACCAGGGTGTCGCAAAATCCCATTGCGAGGATCATTTCCATGTCCAAGACTACCAATTTTTGAGATGGGAGCTTCGAAAATAAAAAATCGACCTTTTCCAACCACCCTAATATATATATATGTATATAGACGCGACGTTCGCAACATCAAAAGTCGTTTAAATCCTTACGAAAACATCACCTGCTCGAAGGTAGCGATATTCACGGACAAGCACTGTGACAAAATAATAATAATATTAATAACGAAATTAAGGCAGATGCGAGGGGTTATAGAATTTTTTAAAAATGCAAAAGAGATAGATGAAATGAACGAACGAATGGGCGATTTATAGATAATATATTATTACGAAATACGACGCTAAATGAACTATTTCTATTATGTCCGTCTGCAAAGTCTATTAGGAAGAGTCTATATATCGATATACAAAACCCAATAAAATGTGTGTATATATAGATACATATATACATTTTATTCGGTATATACATGATTTGTATACGTTATTGTGTAGAGCAGTGCATCGCGCGTCTAAGGAAAATAATTGCAAATCACACGAGGCTCGTTTCGCGAAGTGGAACATTCGATGAAAGCAGAGCCACCCCTCCTTAGCATCCCCTCGATATATTACATCTACGAAATATTATTGCAACGAGCGATTGCACAGA